>ML412737.1:0-42831 GCA_005239525.1 Nicotiana knightiana | reverse complement strand
GATTCTTGACACGTCGAACTAAACGAGTATGCGTACGCGTGACTCGTATTGAGTTAATTATTTAAATAATCGAATAATAAGAAAGGTTAAAAATACAAATATATCCTAAAAGTGAGTAATTAAACAATTTAAGCCAAGTTTAATCATTAAGCGACCGTGCTAGAACCACGGAATTCGGGAGTGCCTAACACCTTCTCCCGGGTTAACAGAATTCCTTACCCGGATTTCTGGTTCGCAGACAATTTAAACAGAGTCAAAATTCCTCAATTTGGGATTTAAACCGGTGACTTGGGACACCAAATAAACTATTCCAAGTGGCGACTCTAATAAAAATAAAATATTCCCATTTCGAATAATGTCACTTTAAGTGGAAAAACTCCCATACCCCCTTTGGGGCGTATAATAAAGGAGGTGTGACAAGTGTTATTAAGAGAATAAAATCACAAATAGAATTAAACCAAACAACGTTACCAAAAAAATAACATTCTAGATATAACCAAGAACCTATAATCAAGAAATGACATTTCAACAAGATCAATAGTTTAGTATATTGTAGTGTAAAATTAGTAAAGAAAAAAGGGAAGATAGAAACTGAAATGCATTAAGAACTTTGATTATTCTACAACAACTTTGTTACATTTATCAAATTCCATAACACAACCTACATAAAACATCTCCTTATTTCCATTGTTCCATAGCCAAGATTTTACAACTTACTGGTAATATTTATGTTCCTAACTTTAGATGGTTTTGGAGTTACATCTTTTGGTACAACAATGGTGAGAACACCATTCTCAACTTGAGCTTTGATTTGATCCACCTTAACATTTTCCGGCAGTTCAATTTCCCTAGAGAAATCTCCCTTTCCTCCGCCTCTCTCCGCCACATGCCACACTATCTCCTTCTCTTTCCCGTGGAATTCGTCCTTTTTGCCGCCGCCCTCCGCCTTCACCACTAGTACATTCCCATCTTCAACTTGCACCTTTATGTCCTCCTTGCTATACCCTGTCAAATTCATTCCACAACTTTGCATAAACCCCCTTTCAACGATTACATCCTAAACGAAATCAGGAGTGGATCTATAGTACAACTACTACTACCACCTAGAGGCTAGATGTAGCATTCACTGACGGATTCAATTGAACCCATAACTTTTGATACGTGAGTAAAAAATTATTTCATAAAAATTCATTAAAATTACAAAAATAGTAAATATGAACCCATATCGTTAAAAATATAATAAGTTCAATGCTAAAAAACTTAAAAATTGAATCCACAAAATTTATGTTATTTTACCAATAACAAGTAATATTTTACCGGTCAGGAGCGAATGTAGCATAAACTCGACGGGTTTAATTGAACCCATAACTTTCGACGCGGAATAAAAATTCACTAAAATTACAAAAAGAGTAAATATGAACTCAGAACTTTAAAAATATATTAGGCTCAATGATAAAAAATTTAAAAATTAAACTCATAAAGTTTAAATCCTAAATCTGCCTCCACTTGCGATGGAGGTGTTCAATTGATCGCCCTTTGGTCACATATAGCTTGCCCTGGACTACAGCTCTACACCTCAATCTTAAAGTTGCGATTGATTATACGGTTTATCACTAATCCCATTTTGTCTCTCCTTTGGCCCTATGCCTCTTATTCCTAGGCGATCTTCCTCAAGTTAGTAGTTTTTTTTTCTTCAGAGGATTCTACTTAATTATGTGAATGGCAGACAATGTTATATTTATTGAGGTATATTTTTAAGATCAAACAATTTTACTGAATTGAGTATGGTTGTCTATGTAACAACATCTACAATACCTGGGACATTGATTTTGAAGATGTGAGAATTAGGAGATTCAAACCAATCCAGAAGAGCAGCAGAACCAGAAGAGTTGCGGTAAATTGTGGGACTCAATAAGAATCCTCTGAACGGATCACCAAAAAGCGCCATTTCTACACTTCTTTTCTTTTCTTCTCTGCGTATTTTCTTAATTTTTTTCTTATTTATTTAGGTGTGTATTCTTTGAGGATAAGAGCGTATAAATATGTTGGAGATTTAATGGGGAATTTTCTGGAACTTCTGGAAGATTCTGCAAGGCTTATCGTAATGGTACATTGGAGAAGATGATCTAAGAGGTGATCAGCTGTAGAGATCCCTATGGTTATTGTTGTGGTCTTGATTTAAAATTTGAGTTGGGCCTTAATGTGATTTGGTTTGGACTTTTAATTTTGAATCAAACATCTTGATCTAGTAATGGCCCAGCACTGCTGCACATCCCGAAATATTGGTGAAAATAGCGTGGCCTAGTCAGTTTTCGGATTGGTAATCGAAAAATAGTCAATATTTATAAAGTCATTAAAAACTAGTATTATTTTGTTACAACACGAAAAGTTCCAGCATAATATGTATATGAATTTTATGCTGGAACTCCAACACACGGAAAGTTCCAGCATAATATGTTGGACCAGTATATTATACTGGAACTCTAGTATATTATGTTGGATTATTTTCTGAATTTTGAATAATCAGATTTATCTTTACGTGAAAAGTGGCTAAATTTCGATTATTTTTGAAATTATGATTATTTTTCAATTAGCACTTGTAAATCTGACTATTTTTTAATTTTACTGAAAATATTGCACCACATGGACTTTAAAATGACAGGAGGTATCTACTCTAAAGGACTGCTACTGAAGAATGTATTCTGAATTTCAATTTTTCAGAACTCCAATTCCACTTTGTCACGTTCTTCCGAACATTTCTCACCCAATGTTACTTCAGTTTTGCCGGGAACCTTTCGCAAAATTTTTCATTTTCTCGTTAAAGTTTTTTCGGAATTAAGGTTTATAAGTTGTTGTTAGTTGTATTTACCGTAGATATCCGACGTTTATATTACGTCTTTAGTCTGGTTAAGGATGTGTATGTCAATGTATGAATAAATATAGATTTACAGAGCTCGAATTTGTTTCCCATGTCAATTTAATTCAGAGTTAAAATGAAACGAGCCTAGATAAAATGAAATAGATATGGTAAATTCATATAATCGACCAATTTGCGAGACACGATCAATGTGGCACGTCCTAACAGCGGCGGAGCCAGAATTTTCTTAAGAGATGTAAAAATATATAAAAATAAACATACCAGAAAATTAAGGGGAGTCAATATATATATATATATATATATATATATATATATATATATATATATATATATATATATATATATATATATTATTAAAATTTATTTTTTTACCTACTTACACAATGTACTTTTCTCGGAAAAGAATATCATTTGACACCCCTTCTTCTTATAAGACGGCTCCGCCACTGCGTCCTACGAATGACTGTTTGTGCACTTCTTCCTTTGTTTGAGGCCAATGTTTAAATTCTGGGCATGTTAGCTCGGTGAGCTAAATTTCGCATGTAGAAGCAGTTGGATGGATTTCCTTTTTTTCCGCAAACAAATTTAACTCACTAGGCTAACAAAAGACTAATGTTTACTAGATGATCTTTAGGGATCGTTTGGGGCAGGAATAAGGATAATAATTTTGAGATAAAATTTTAGATTGTATTAATCTCAAGTTTGGTTATACGTATTATAGCTAATTCTGAGATAAATTTTATATTATAATGGAGGGATTGATATTCGATAGTTAATCATAGGGATATCTCATCATTATACCAAACGGCCCCCTTAGTATATTAGAGATATAATCACTAAACAAGGGCGGAGCCACAATACATGTTACGAGTTCGATCAAACCCAGTAGCTTTGGCCCAAACCCTATATTTACCATAAGAAATTCATTGTATATCTACAACGTGTTGAATCTTAGCTGTAACAAACTGAAAAAGAAAAAATAATGGAAAACAAAGAAATCAAATGAATAAAACAAGGGAAGCATCCATGCAAACAAGACATTTCATGATTTTGAAAAAGAGAGCAAATAATTAATCTCAATTACCACTGATAAAAGGTTGTGGTTGGGATGAACATAATCTCTTCACTCTTAATTAGAGGTCTTGTGTTCAAGTCTTGGGAATAGAAAAAATTCTTATAGGGAATTTCTGAATTAGTCGGGGCTACAATATGTATACATAATGTTAAAAACTAAAAAGGGAAATGAAATCTCAAGATCACTACATTCGTTCATAGATACCGAGTTAGATTAATTCCTTATTTTCTAGCTAGACCGAGATATCATCGACTCCAAAAGCGTACACCATATAAACTTGTGTTTTGTCTTATATAGTATTTTGTGTGATTGCCTAAGGTGTCATATATCGCTGATATGTGGATAGAATTCATGGTTTAACGCATTATGTGCCTTACATTTTATGTGCTTTAATGGTAAAAATACACCTCGTTTGAGCATAACAAGAACATCAAATACAAGTTGAGTCCTTTATATGACTGGGTACAACCCACGACAGATAATTTGGCCACTGCGATACTAGTCCCTCAAATACAGGCTGAGTCCTTCCAGATTACAAATAATATGCTGCACTTGGTGCAGAACAAGAGACTATTCTCAGGGTCATACATCGAAGACCCCCAACAGCATTTGAAGAATTTCCTGTCGATTTGCAAAATGCAGAGGCAGCCAAACGTCACTCAGGAAGCAATAAAACTGTTGTTTCCATTCTCAGTGACTGGAGCAGCCTAGACTTGGCTGAACTCACTCCCCATCAATTCCATTACCACATGGGAGGAGTTAGTTAAGCAGTTCGTGAACAAATTTCATCCACCCAACAAGACAACTCAACAAATTGATGAAATCTTGAGCTTCAGGCATAAACCAGTTGAAACATTGCAGGAGACATGAGAACGATTTAAGGGAATGTTGGTTATCTGTCCACACTATGGTATTCCTGAGCAGATGTTGGGGCAACATTTTTATAGGGGTCTGGCTGATACTGTAAAGGCAAATGTTGATGTTTCAGCTGGTGGAGCATTCTTGAGCAAAACATGGAGAGAAAGTCAGACCTGCTTGATAAGATGGCACAGAATTCAGGATGGACAACCAGGAATGCACCCATTACTCCTGTAGTTCACTCAGTGCCCTTTGATCCATCCAATACTATTGCGGAGAACGTGACCACATTGATAACACAGATGAGCATACTAACTAAGAAGGTGGATGAGTCAGGGCAAAAGCAACAGGTACACATTGTGGATACAACCAATGGGGGCTTATGCACATCTTGCATTAGTCAACCAATTGCTAATCAGTGGAATGCAGAATGTGCTCACCCTCCTTATCCAGAAAACATGAATTATGTGTCAAATTATGGAAGCCAGAGACAAGGGGGACATAACTGGGGTCAGCAAGTTCAACCGTATAGACCACCTCACCAGCAACAAAACAATGGAAACATGGGTGTCATGAGACCTCAAGGTAATGTAGCACCTTATCAGAGGCCACAAGGTTATAACAATCAGAATCACCAACAAGCATACCACCCTCCTCAACAACAACATGGGGGTAGACAAGAAGATGGGTTTTATAGACTTGAATCAATGATGCAACTGGTGATTGGGTCAACTGCTAAAATCAGTGAGAGAGTAGATGCACACGAATCAACTATAAAAAATATTGAAGTGCAGATTGGCCAGATCTCAATGTCGTTGAAAAATCGTCCTCCTAGGACTTTGCCTGCAGACACTCAGGTAAATCCTAAGGACCAGGGCCCAAGGCAGTTGATGGCAGTGAGTCTCTACAATGGCAGGGACTTAGACTTGGAACTGGAGATAGCTCGTGAAAGCAGGCAGACCGAGAAACTGGTACCCGTGCTGATTGAACTTGATGATTCAACAAACTTGACCAAGGTAATAGTGCAACATGTAGAAGGAGAACCCAGTGCGCAGAGTGAGGCTGAAAAATAAGTGGAGATAGCCCAGGAGCCGGTAGTTGAGGTGGTGGATGAGAAAGAAAAGTCCCAAATCACTGGGGAAAAAAAGACCGCCAGCTTCATTCCCTCAGAGGCTGACCAAATACCAAAAATATGAACAGTACAAAAAGTTCTTGGATATGTTGAAACAGATACAGGTAAACATTCCTCTAATTGATGCTCTAAAGGAGATGCCTGGCTATGCGACGATGATGAAGGACTTGATGTCCCGAAAATTCGATTTCCAAGACTTGGCAACTGTGATTCTTACTCAGACTTGTGGTGTTGTAGTGACACGACCAATTGTAGAGAAGATGTCTGATCCAGGGAGCTTTACAATTCCCCGCACCATTGGAAATTTTGCTTTTTCCAAAGCACTGTGTGATTTGGGGGCCAGTATTAATCTCATGCCCCTGGCCATTTACAAGAGACTAGGGATTGGTAGATCCAGGCCAACTTCTATGTTATTGCAGCTAGCTGACAAGATGGTAAAGAGACCGTCGGGCATTCTGGATGATGTATTGGTGCAAGTGGGGAAGTTTGTGTTCCCTGCTGATTTTGTGATACTAGATTGTAAAGTGGATGAAGAGATTCCCATAATTTTGGGAAGGCCATTCTTGGCCACATGCAGAGCCTTCATTGATTATGAAACTGGGGAGCTCAAGATGAGACTAAACGATGAAGAAATCACATTCAATGTGCAAAAATCCATGAGGCGACCAAGTGAATTCGTCAATTGCTCTCTCATTGATGTTGTGGATGTGATAGTAGAGGAAGATGATATGTCCTTAACTATTAAGGACCCCCTTGCTGCATGTTTGATGAATTTGGGTGAGGTAAATGGGGAAGAACTGGCAGAATGGGTGTTAGCACTTGAAGGAAAAGGGGTCTGACTGAGGGCTCTCGAATTTGAGTCATTACACTTAGAGAAAAGAGAGAGCCTGCCAGCCAAGCCATCTGTTGAAGAACCACCCAATTTGGAATTGAAGCCACTGCCACCTTATCTAGTTAATATGAACAAAGAAATTAGGGATGATGACGTACATGAGGTGCTAGTGGAGAAGGTCAGAGTAGAATACCAACAATCAATCAGACTAGATTTTGAGGATGTCAATGTTGTAGAAAAGATACTAGAGTTAACTAAGGACATTGATGATACGTATTTTGTTGAATCTAGTGTCATTAGTGTTGATGATATTGATTGCATTGGTACACACTCCAAGCATTTTTTCACATTGTGTTTGGATGATGATATGAAAATAGAGTCATCCGAACCACTTGAGGAGTCAAGGAATAAGGAACAAGATGCCTACACTCTAGAATTCCTCTTGCCAGAAAGTCGGGAATAAACATCTCATCTAAAGGCCAAGAAGTGCAAATTACTACATTGTTTTATTGGGCCAGACAGATTCGTTCCACCACCCCAGGAGCATGATCATAGAGCATAATCAAAACTTGGAGTCCAATTCATAAGTTCAAAGTTGAGGCATATAGTGATTCAAGCGTTTGTCCAAAGGAGCATGGAAAGCAAACTAATGGAGAGGATGAACATGATGAAGGATAGAGAGTGTTAGAGGATGACGACGCTTCTTGATCAGGGAGTTTCTTGCACCTTATTTTTACTTCTTGTTTTGTCTATATGTGATGCACTGAGGACATTGCATGATTTAAGTGTGGGGTGTTGTAAATATTTGTTGTGGTTTGTTGTGTTTAGTGTGCTTTCTTGTTAGTTGTTTTAGCTTTTCATGTTAGTAAGTTTTTCTTTTTTGTAAGTTTTGTAGCTTTTTCTGTTAGTCTTTTTATTTTAGGTAGAACAAAACAGAAAAAATTATTAGAAATATGTGGACTCTTCCCGACGATGGATCTCCGAGACAATTTTCTTGAGGGAAGTAAGTCTAAAGAAAATACCAAAAAGATTTTTATTTTAGGTAGTGTAGTAATTTCCCCTTGGTTTTTCTTTGGACCGCGGTTCGTTTCCAAGGGTTTTTAATTGAACCAGGTGTAGGTAGTTTTTAATTTTTAGGAGTAGGAACCACGAGCTGAGAAATTATTCGCAACAATATCTCTTGACTTTGTTAGTACTTGAGAATAGCGAGTACTTTGGTTGTGATGCTTAGGCTCAATTTTTGACATTTGTATACGTACCTTAAATTGTATGATTTTAAATTTGCTTAACTGTTTTGACTAGAGTGTCTTGATGAATCCAATCCTGCGTGAGTTATATGCCATGTGTGTGTGAGGTTCGTGTGTTATTCTGTGCATTACATTTGATGTCTAGAACTTGCCCCGTGTATTTGTAAAGCGAAATAGTTGTTTTGTTCAGTCTTGGAAGTGATATAGGCTTTTCTTTGTTGAGCCAACTATGTATATTTTACCCGACTAATTGTTATTTATCGTAGTTAACCTCTTTGAGCCTGTAATCCTGTTTCTTTAGCAACCACATTACAAGTCGTACCCATTTGTTTGAATTAACTATCTATTTGAACCTTTTAACCTCTCATGAGAACTTGGATTGTTATGAACTATGTAAAAGTTAAAGTGTGGGATGGTTGGTTTGGATTTTGAGTGGAACTAATGAAAAAAGGAGAAATGTGCACTGTTTTGAAAAAGTAAGAGTCACTTGAAAAAAAAAAAAAAAGTAAAAAAATAGTTGTATTGTTGTGGAAAAAAAAAATTCCTTGACAAATGGTGACTTTTGATATAATTGTGCTTAAAAAAGTATGGGGGTAATAATATTGATGTGAAGGAGGATTTTGGTTTAACATAAGTATGTGGTTTGAATGTTAAAGTATATGTATTAAAGTGCTTAGGGAGGTGTAGTAACTCTTATATCTAAATATATCCTACCAGTCCCGCAACCTACATTACAACCAAATAAAGTCCTACTTGATCCTAGACTGAATGAGCACGATTAGTAGAGTAGTACACTACGGGCAAGCCTATGGTGCATCTTTTGTGGCATATGAATATTATTTCTGAGAGTGAGTAAATTCTTTCTATCTTGAGTTCCTAAGTGTTCTTAAATTTAATTGTGTGTGGAACTAGCTCTTTGATTTGGTGAGGGCACATGATTCATGAAGGAAAGGTAATGTTGTTGACCTCTATGTTAGAGTAGTTAGTGAATTGTGAATAAAACATGATATTTGTGAGTCGATTATTGATGCGAGGATGTTACACCTTTGTGCTTAAACTATTTTAAAAATTCTTGGCATAATGCGTTGAGAGATTTTCTTAATAAGTTGTGTTCATGGGTGTAGTTTAATTGCTCGAGGACGAGCAAATATTTAAGTGTGGGGTGTTGATGTGTGGCTAGAATTCATGGTTTAACACATTATGTGCCTTACATTTTATGTGCTTTAATGGTAAAAATACACCTCACTTGAGCATAATGGGGTCTATTTCATGTGTAGATGAATTGAAGATGGAAGCCGAGCTAAATGGATGCATAAACATAAAAAATGCGCTCAAGAATCAAAAGGAGTCATACCAGGCTTTAGCCAGGCTTTAGACTTGTAAAGCCTGGTCATGCCAGGCGTTAGCCAGGCTTTAGGCTTGTAAAGCCTGGTCATGCCAGGCGTTAGGCCTGTAAAGCCTGGTCATACCAGGCATTTGGCAGGCGTTAGGCCTGTAAAGTCAGGTCCTAGATCCGGTCCAGGCCTAGTTTTAAAGGCTTTAAGTGTTTCCCGATTTGACTAGAAGTATCCTACACGTTTAGGGTTTGTCCCAAAACATATAAATAGACCCAAACACACAACTTTGAGAAGACTTTTGCCATTGGAGACAAGAGGAGAATGTGGAACACTACTCAAAAGATCAAAACATTGATTTTTGCATCCTTTATTCTTTACTCTGTAATTTAATTATGCAAGTTATTTTGGATTTGATTACTATGAGCATGAGTAGCTACTTTATTTAATCTAAGGTTTTGGTGGAACCCGTTGGGGATGAACTTATTGTGATATTAATATAGTTTTGATTGGTTGATTAATCTCTATTTGTTCAACTACGTTTTTGTTGTAGTTAATTCAATGACCATCAATTAGCTGTGCCTATTTATTATGTATTTGCTTGAGAAAGAGTGTATATTTAGGTAGTTGTTGAATAACATCACTCCCGGAGTATAGACGAGAGTCATAACCGTGGGTTTAGAGGTTGGATTAGATATAATATACCTCAGGTGCAATCTAAAGTGAAATGTAACGTAAATATAGCTAGCGTAGCTCGAGAGAGTGCGACTAGTAAATTATCATAGATGCTCGAGAGAGATTTACGATAGCTGTGGAGTTCATGATTGATAGAGACAACCAAGTCAAGGCTGTAGGAACATACAACTAGGGAAAGTACCAACGGGGGAAACCATTGCCTTAGACCTTTATTCTAATTATTTACAACTGCTATTAGTTAATCTTAGTTTAGCAATTTCATTGATCTTAGTGGTAATTACAACATTGTTTACTATTCATAAAGTTTGAGAAAGTTGATTAAGTGAGAGTTTAGTATTCTGACGGCTTGCTTGATACGTTAATTCCCTGTGGGATCGACTCTGGGCTTAATACCCCGAATTGTATTTGCAACACCCACTTAGTATTTTATTAGACATAGTTGAGCGTGATCAATCGCTCTTCCTCGGAAGCTTGATAGCTCAGAAGACTGGCAGTTCTTCTCCTTGACCCGCATGCTCTGACCTTTGTCATGGCATGTATTTATCTTATTTGATCAATTAAGTTGTTACATTTAATAAATATTGAAGGCTAAAATCTATTTAACAAATTAAAGTTATATAGAGGGGTCATTCCAAAATAAATATTAGGTAATTTCTCACTTGAGAGAAGGTGAGATATAAACAGAACCTTTTAAAAAGCTGATTTTCTACCTCTAAATCTCTAATTCTCACGTTTTATCCAGAAAAACCCTAATTGAAGGAAATTTCAAAGAGAATTGGATCCGATTAATTCAGATTCACGCTGCAAAGATCTCACTCTCAACTTGAGATTTCTCTATTTTTACTAGTCGAGTCCGAAAACTCTGATTAAGAGTGAAATGATCTCATCTATCTCAACACACCATTTGATAATTTGTTAATGCATATTATAAAAATAATAAAGTTTCACGATTTACGTCCGATTATCGATAACTAAGAATGTAGAAAAACATAACGACCTAAATATAAGAAGGTGGACGTGTTGATTAAGAAGATGTGAAATTCATGATTTCATAACCCAACTATATTGTACTTGTATCTTGCTTTCTTGTGTAGTGATTGCAAGTAGGAACATGCATATTTATTTTGGGCATAAAATCATAATCATCGAAAAGATAGTTTCCTACTTTGCACTTTGAAGCTTCAATACCTTCATATTTTACCCCTTATCTTTTTTATATATGGAAAATCAAACATAGAATAATAGTATTTGTATTCGTGGTTCATTCGATTATATCTACGGATTTAATTGAACCCATAAGATTTTCATGCGAAGCATAAATTTATGTGTAAAAAGTATTAAAATTGTAGAAAAGAGTAGGTATACCTATAACTTTAAAATATGATAAGTTCAATGCTAACAACCTTAAACGTCGAACAAATAGGATTTAAATCCTAAATTTGCTTTTGCTCAATACCCTTAGTAGGGTATTATATTTATTCAGTTCTCTTAATACTTTGTTCCCACCAAGAGATTCAAAATTTTAGGGCTATTCTACTACCTCTTGAACAATAGTTTATTACTAATATTATCATCAAGATATTTCAATATTATTTTTCTCCGTAAGAATTAGGATTCCTCTCAAGATATTTTCTCAAGTAAAAAATTTTGCTAAAGTTATTTATGTATGTGATGATTCGTTAGGTGACTGAATAAAGATATTAACCTACTAAGGGGTTATATGTCTCAATTCGATTCTTGAAATTGAAAACATAAGGATTACTTTACTCGTAAAAATTGTACGGGACGCCCTATTTGGTCGTCCCCATTTAACCTATACCCATATTTTTAAAATTATTTAACTTACATCCTAAGTTTTACAACTTCAGCGGTGTGATTTTGGTTTCGTTCAAAGAGACAATGTAACCTGCTAATACTAAGTTGGGCGAGTTTTACAAGCTTTGACTGGTAACAGGTACTCCATTATTGACCAACCTTCCAGATGGTTTGGTAAATCGCAGTATAGTTGGTCTTTGTTAGTAGGACAGTAATAGACATTAATTAGTCTTTTGTTATTTTGGTATTATTGGATTAACAAAAAAAAATTGGGTTTGGAGGTTTCTTCTTACATGTCATATCCATCTAGTCCAGCTGCCAATTACCAGCTTACTTCAAGTCCTATAACTTCAGCTAAAACATGCTGAAGTTTAGCAAATAGAGAACAAACTTTAGCTAGTAGAATGCTTAAGTTCAGCAATTACAAACAAAAACTTCAGCCAACACGCAAAAAACTTCAGCTAAAACATGCTTAAGTTCATCAAATAGAGAACAAAACTTCAGCTAGTAGAATGCTTAAGTTCAGCAATTACAAACAAAAACTTCATCCAACACGCGAAAAACTTCAGCTAAAACATGTTTAAGTTCAACAAATAGAGAACAAAACTCCAGCTAGTAGAAGGCTTAAGTTCAACAATTACAAACAAAAACTTCAGCCAACACGCGAAAAACTTAAGCTAAAACACGCTTAAGTTCAACAAATAGAGAACAATACTTCAGCTAGTAGAAGGCTTAAGTTCAGCAATTACAAACAAAAACTTCAGCCAACACGCGAAAAACTTCAGCTAAAACATGATTAAGTTAAGCAAATAGAGAACAAAACTTCAGCTAGTAGAAGGCTTAAGTTTAGCAATTACAAATAAAAACTTCAGCCAACACGCGAAAAACATCAGATAAAACATGTTTAAGTTCAGCAAATAGAGAACAAAACTTCAGCTAGTAGAATGCTTAAGTTCAGGAATTACAAAAACTCAGGCCCGTCTACTAGAATGCTGATGTTTGCGTGGTTGCCTTTGCTACTTCAGGCCAGTATGCCTGAAGTTTACGCGAAAAGTGGGTACGCTTGCAATTGTTTTTGCAAAGCAGGTATAAGTTAAAACGTGACCCAAAAAGCGGATATAGATACAAATAGCCCACTTTACTCCTTTAGTGGGCCTAGGAAAATTCGAATTAATAAGTTTCGGATAACAAATTTCTAAAACTTTTAATTTAAAAAGATCCGCCAAAAGGAGGTCATATTTGACCACTCTGTCAAAAATATTTACAATCTTTATCCAATATATGTGGGTGTATATATATATATTTTTTTTCCGGCTATCTTTTAGGATGAACTTCTATACAGTGTAAAAATCCCCAAAATAAATTTGCTGATTGGAGGACATGCAGCTTAACTACCCTAGTTTGTCTGCAAAAGAACAAATTAGTTAAGAAAAAATAAAGAAAAATAATCTTTAACTAATTATCTACTGTAAATTCAAAGCAGCTAGAAGTCAAAGATATTCAGCGAGTTTGGCAAGCATATCAACATTTCCCTAAAGAAATTTAAAAAACCAATAAAAAATTTGCTATGAGAAAGAATTTGGGACCAGAATTAGCTAGTGTCTCTTGTTTCTTCATATATGATACTGATAGTTATTATTAAATTTTTTCGAACAATTAGATCCACAAGAAATTGATGATCATTAACGTTATCTCATGGTGTTCAATGACTTGTGTTTCTGCAAAATTAATTGCTTGATCAGTTAGATCCACTGATAGTTATTATTAAATTTTTTCGAACAATTAGATCCACAAGAAATTGATGATCATTAACGTTATCTCATGGTGTTCAATGACTTGTGTTTCTGCAAAATTAATTGTTTGATCAGTTAGATCCACAACAGTTGATTATGATTAACTTTATTTCACGTGGTTGGCTATAGGGGCGGATCTAGCTCATTAGTTATGGGTTCGGATGAATCTGTAGCTTTAGTTCAAACAATGTATGTATGTTTAAAAATTCACTAAAAAATATAAATAAGTAATAAATTTCGAAACCAATAATCAAATGCATTATGATAGCATCTCAAACTCATAATGTTCAAATATTGAACCTGTCTCTTAATGGCTAAATCTATATAATCAAATGATTCTTCAGATTTAGTGTTGATTTAAGCACACAGTCAATTTTTATTAGATTTTTTTAATAGAAATATAATTTTTCAAATACTATATATATTTTGTTATAAAAGTGGAATATTGTCACGACCCAACTTTCCAACTCACGGGATCGTGATGGCGCCTAACACAATATTTGCTAGGCAAGCCAACGTTAGAAATTGATTAACCATTTCCTTTTTAAAGTTTACTTACACATAATAAAACAATTTAAAATTAATACAAAATCTAATATTTTCCATTAAATAATTCATGAATAATAATGAGGAGCAATAATTAAGCCGAACCACGAACTAAATATATAACTATAAAGCTACCCCATGGTCTGGTGCCACAATTCACGAACTACTAAAGAATATTACAAATAAATGGGCTGAAAGAAATATATCTTTGTTTCGAATGAAATAAAATAGTATCTAAATGAATACGAGAAGACTCCAGGAGTCTGCGGATGCCAGCAAATCTACCTCGTGTCTCCGAACAAAATGCGCAGCTACTAAGATCTCCTAACTCTGGCCGGTACCTGTATCTGCATAAAAGAGTGCAGAGTGTAGTATCAGTACAACCGACCCCATTTTTATTTTATAATTTTAAAATAATTTTAAAACTCCAACTTGAAATTACTCCCCAGTTTGAATGCCAGCTGAAAAATATTTTGTCTTAGAAATGCCACTTGACTTTTTTTATTTTTCATTTGAATTGAAAGTTATTTTATTTCTTTTTTTTTTATTTTAAAATAATTTTAAATATCCAACTTGAAACTACTACTCAATTTGAACGGGTATTTCTTTTATTATATATTTCTATTTTTTATTATGGCTAATTTTAATTTTTTTTTATTTTTTATTTTAATATATTTTTAAAACTCCAACTTGAAATTACTTCCCAATTTGAATAGGTAATTCTTTTTTTTATTTTTTATAGCTAATTATAAAATATCCATATTTATTAATTCAAATAGAGTAACCAATTAATTCAAAATTTAAAGGATATTATAGTTAGAAAGGTAATTTATTATTTCTTAAACTCCAACTTGAAACTACACCCAAATTTGATTTGGAAAATTTTATTTTGTTTAGTTTTTTTTTTAATTAAATTTTTTTTAAAACACTAACTTTGTTGGAGCTTTGTCTTAAAAATCTATACTTTGCATCTTATGGTTATACTACTTGACATCATATAATTATTTACTTCTCTTTTTGTGTGTGTGTATAAAGACTACTATATTAGAAAGTTATTGACAATTTTTCATTCTTTATTTCCCTTTTTTTTTTTTAACTTTAAAATAATAAAATCCCAAATTGAAACCACACCCCAATTTGAATTAGCAAATATTTTTTAATTAAAAAAAAATTAAAATTCCAAATTGAAACTATTTCCCAACTTGAATAGGTAGTTTGTTTAATTATTAATATTTTTCATTTTTTTTATTGTAGCTAATTTAATTTTTCTTATTTCTTATTTTTTAATTTTAAAATAACTTTAAAACTCAACTTGAAACTACTCCCCAATTGAATGAGTAGTTAATTTTTTTTAAATTTTGTTTTTTTAACATAGCTAATTATAAGATATTTATATTTATTAATTCAAATAGAGTAACCAATTAATTCAAAATTTAAGAAAGTATTTTTAGTTAAAAAGGTAGTTCCTTTTGTCTTAATGATGCCACTTGGCTTTTTGTGGTTATGCCACTTGTCTTAATAATGTGCTTTTGCCTCTCGTTTAAAGTCATTAAAAAATAGCACTATTTTGCTGCAACACGGAAAGTTCCAACATAATATACTGGAAACTGGTGCACATGTGTATGAACTTCCAGCATAATATGTTGGAACTCCAATACATGAAAAGTTCCAGCATAATATACTGGAGACTGGAGCACCTGTGTATGAACTTCCAGCATATTATGCTGGACCAGTATATTATGCTGGAACTCCAGTATATTATGCTGGATTATTTTTCGGATTTTGTAGTCAGATTTATCTTTACATGAAAAGTGGTTCGATTACTTTTGAAACTGTGATTGTTTTTCAATTACCACTTGTAAATCTGGTTATTTTTTAATTTCACTGAAAATATTGCGCACCACATGGCCTTTAAAATGACAGAAGGTATCTACACTAAAGGACTGCTACTTAAGAATTAACCAATGTATCCTGAATTTCAGTTTTTCAAGGAAATTTTTCGGGACTCCAATTCAACTTTGTCACTTTCTTCCAAACACTTCTCACCTAGTGTTACATCAGTTTTGCCGGAAACGTTTTGCAAAAAAATAAATAAATTATTTTCTCGTTAAAGTTTTTTTCCAGAATTAAGGTCTATAAGTTGTTGTATTTAACCGTAGATATCCGATGTTTATATTACATCTTTAGTCTGGTTAAGGACGTGTATGTCATTTTTTCTCTCTCTCTATGTTCTCTCTCAGCGCATGATAACGTGCTTTGCTAACATACGCTGATCAACAATGGGGAGAGGAAGACCTAGGAAAATCACGACGGCAATTCAAATAGGAAACATCACGGAAGCTGGTAAATCACAAGGTGCAGAGTTACAAAGAGCGGAGATGCTAGATGCAGTGATAAATTCAATGGAACAGTGGCCACCATTGTCATCCACGAAGGAAGCTCTGAAAACATCACATGCAACAAGTCCTGTAGTGAGAACTGAGAATGTGAAAGTTAATTCTTCTCTTCAAGTTCGAGATGGAGGATCTAATCAAGGAAAACGTGACATGCAAGCCAATAGCAGTCAAGTGTAACAAATAGAAGAGGTCATGAGGAACTCGATAGGAACAAGTGGTGATAAGGGGAAAAATGAGGGGAAATTGAAAGCTGCTAGGAATGAAAGTGAAATATCAGCTGTAGCTACTGAGGTGAACCAGAATTGGGCAAACTTGATCGTGGGGAACAAATTGGCGGAAAAAGGTATGGATCTCAGTTTTATTGCGACGACTATTAAAAATGGAGAAGTAATGGTGGAATTATGTGAAGAAGAAATGGAAGAGGAGACAATGAAATGGAAGAGAGCCTTAATACTTTATGTTGTTGGAATTACACCAACAATTGGAGATATGGAGAGATTCATTGCTTCGGAATGGAATTTCATTGCTAAACCAAAGGTCTATTATCATAATGAGGGGTATTTCATTGTAAGGTTCAAATTAATGGAGGACAGGGATGAGCTACTGTACTCTGGACCTCACATGCTAGGAAATAAGCCAATAATTGTGAAGCCTTGGTCGGAGTATTTTGATTTCAGCAAGGAAGTCCTACAAATTATTCCTGTGTGGGTGAAATTTCCAAATCTCCCATTGAATTGTTGGGGAGTGAGATCTTTGAGCAGAATTAGTAGTGGATTAGGAACTCCTTTGTATGCTGATGCTTGTACTACTCAGCTGGATCGAATTACCTATGCGCGAGTTTTGATTGAGATGGATGTAACTAAGGAGCTCCCGAAGTTCATCAAGATAGCTGATCCAACTAGAAGGGAATTTAGTCAAAGAGTGGCTTATGACTGGATACCAGAATTCTGCCAGTGTTGTAGACAAATTGGGCATAAATGTGGGAATGAAGAGCAACAACCACAGACGAACAAGGCAAAGCAACAAAAGCAGAGGCAAGAATGGCAACCTAAAGGGATGAGCAATGACAAGGTTGAACAACAGATATCAACATCTGAACAAAGTGAGCAAGTGGTAAGGATTGAAGAAGTAACCAATAAAATAGCTAGCCCAACTACAAGGACTAATTATAGTGAGAAGCTGGGATGGATAAAGGTAACAGAGAATTCCATAACTAGGAGTAAGGAGAAAATGGGAGAGGATACAATTGACACTATAAATGGTTTTAATATACTAGCAGAATCTGGGTTGCAATTAATGAATCTAAGTCAATTGGGAGAAGGAACAAGTAGACAAAGGAGAATAGAAGAGGTGGATGGGTGCTCACAGCCTATTTTCATTCCAGTATAAAGTTGGTAACATGGAACATTAGGGGTTTAAATAAGATCCCAAGACAAAAAGAGGTTAGGAAGTTTATAAGGAGCAATAAGGCTAGTATGATGGAAATATTAGAGCATAAAGTGAAAGAGCAAAAGGCTAATCAAATTGTAAAAAAAATTACTACAGGCCGGGATTGGGAAGCAAATTATGAATATAGAAGTAAAGGGAGAATATGGTTGGTATGGGATGGCAAGGAAGTGGAATGTGTGGTGATGGAGAAATCATACCAATTCATTCATGTTGCAGTACTTATTAAGGACATGAATGTGAGATTTGAATTCACAACTGTTTATGGATTACATACTGTGGAGGATAGGAGAAAATTATGGAGGAATTTGCTACAAGTTAAGAACACAATACAGGGAGCATAGTTAATCATGGGAGACTTTAATGCTATAAGGTCTAGGGAGGATAGGCTAATTGGGAATCCTGTACAAGAGGGGGAGGTGAAGGATTTTTACAATTTTGTAGATGATGCTATTCTGACTGAGATGAGAACAAATGGTAGAAATTTTACCTGGACAAATAGCCACACATACAGTAAAATTGATAGGGCACTAGTTAATGCTGAGTGGATGCTGAAAATGCCTCAATTAGAGGTATGGGTAATGGATCCGGGTGCTCTGATCATTCACCATTGAACATTGCTTTCACAGACAAGGAAGAAACAAGACCTAAACCTTTTTATGAACCATCTTGCTGATCATAAGGACTTCTTGCAGATAGTAAATAAAGCTTGGGCAGGGGAAAACACAGAAAACATATTGAAAGATGTTTGGGAAATACTGAAAAAAGGTAAAACAAGCCATGAAGAAATTGAATGCTGATGAATACAATGCAATAGGAGGAAGAATCACAAAATGCAGAGAACAAGTATATATTCTGCAGGAACAAATGAAGAATCCTGGTCAACAAAGGAATATGATATTAGTTGAAAAAGAGATAAAGTTGCAATTGGAAAAATGGTTAAGGGTGGAAGAGAGCATTCTAAAGCAAAAATCAAGAATCCAATGGCTAAAGCTAGGAGATGGAAACAATGCTTATTTTCTATGCAAGTATGAAGAGCAGGAACTCCCAAAATAAGTGACAGAAACTGACAAGAAGCAATGGCACAGTGACACAAACAAAGCAGGAGATGGAGGATGAGATAATGGGCCTCTATAAGCAACTACTAGGATCAGCAGCTGGGAAGCTTCCAACTATTAATCCAGCAATTATGAGAGAAGGACCATTGATCAACAGGAAACAACAGAGGCAATTGATAGCAGATCTATCAAAGGAGGAAATGCATAGAGCACTGATGGGGATAAGTGACAACAAAGCACCAGGTTGTGACGACTTTAATGAACTATTTTTCAAGAGCTTGGTCAGTGGTTGGAGATAAGATCATTGAAGCAGTGATGCAGTTCTTCTCAGAATGAAAACTATATCAACCAATCAATTGCATTACAGTGACATTAATTCCTAAGGTACCAAATCCAACTAGGGTGTCTGAGTTCAGGAAAATTTCTTGCTGCACCATACTCTATAAGATTATTTCAAAGGTACTAACAAACAGACTGCAAGGTGTAATGAATGACATTGTAGATGAAAGTCAATCAGCTTTTATCCCAGGGAGGTTTATCAATGACAACATATTGATGAGCCATGAATTTGTTAAAGGCTATAGCAGGAAGCGTATATCCCCTAGGTGCATGCTAAAGGTAGATATGAAGAAAGCATACGATTCTATTGAATGGGACTACATGGAGTAGGTGCTAAGAAGTACATAAATTCCAGGATAGTTTGTAAATTGGATTATGCTATGTACGAGGGATGTATCATATTTCATAGTTATCAATGGCCAACATTCAGTACCTTTTAAAGCAAGGAAGGGGTTGAGGTAAGGTGATCCATTATCTCCCTATCTATTTGTTTTGGCCATGGAATATCTTACAAGACTACTAAAGACTTTAAAGAGATGTCCAGATTTCAACTTTCATCCAAAATGTGCTAAGTTGGACATAGTTCAGCTTACTTTTGCCGATGATCTTCTATTATTTTGTCAAGGTGATTATGTGTCTGTGAAGATGTTGTACCAATGCTTTCAAGAATTTTCACAAGCCTCAGGACTAGTTGCTAACACAGAGAAAAGTTCAATATATTTTGGTGGGGTTAGAGATGATATCCAGCAAGAGATTTTAAAAATGTTGGGGTTTACCAAAGGGGCACTCCCAGTGAGATATTTGGGTGTACCTTTGAGTACCAAAAGGATGACAATGATACAGTATCAATCTCTACTTGAGAAGATGATAGGGAGAATCAAGTCATGGACTGCTAAGTTCTTAACATACGCAGGAAGAGTCCAGCTTATTAAAAGTGTCCTGTTCTCTATTCAAGTGTACTGGTCTCAAATATTCTTACTACCTAAGAAGCTCATACAGTTAATTGACAGTATATGTAGAAAATTCTTATGGACAGGAAAGGTTGAGAGTACAAAGAAGGCACTCATAGTATGGGACAAATTGTGTTATCCAAAAGTAGCATGAGGTTTGAACTTGTTGGATATAGGCACATGGAATAAAGCAGCAATGTGCAAACTGCTATGGAACTTGTGCAAAAAGAAGGATAATTTATGGGTACAATGGGTTCATGTGTACTATAAAAAATACAATCCTGGCTGGGGGACTGAACCAAAGCAGGCATCTTGGGTGATCCAAAAAATTTTCAAAGCCAAGAAGTACTTTGAAGAAGCTGATTACACATAAGAGGATGTGCTCAGAATGCAGAATTTTAGTGTTAAAGATATGTACTTGAAGAAAAGAGGAGAATACAGTAAAGTTTCACGGCGAAGGATCATCTGGAATAATGCAACATTACCAAAATGGATGTTCATGGGATACCTGGCAGCTCACAGGAGACTTCAAACACGAGATAGATTGAAAGGTTGGGGCTGTGTAGATGATGATTCATGTCCAATGTGCAAGATAGAAGCAGAGACCATCAACCACTTATTCTTTGTATGTCCATTCTCAATGAAACTATGGACTGCTATGCTACGGTGGATGAAAGTTGATAGACCAGCAGTGGACTGGGAACATGAGTTGCAATGGGCTGAGCAACACTGTCACGGTAGGAGTGCAGCAACTGAAATATATAGAATGGTGTTGACTGGCAGCATATACTACATTTGGCAAGAAAGGAATGCAAGAATATTTCAAGAAATAGAAAGAACTGTTGAAGTAATTACTAGGAACTTAGCACAAGATATCCATTGTAGAGGATGTATAAAGAAATGTTTGGGGAAAAAGTTGATAGAATTGAACTCATATCCTAATGTTTAGAGAAATGTATAGCTAAAGGTATAATAAGTATAGGAAAGAAGAAGTAGCTTAGTCTGGGATGTTTTGTCCAGAACAAGCTATATAAAAGTATTGTAATTGTTTACTTGGTAATAAAAGATTTAGTTACCAAAAAAAAGGACGTGTATGTCAATGTATGAATAAATATAGATTTATCGAGCTCGAATTTCTTTCCCATGTCAATTTAATTCAGTGTTAAAATGAAATGAGCCTAGATAAAATGAAATAGATATGGTAAATCCTAATTAAGAATGGTTGTTTATGAACTTACCATTTTATTTAAGACCAATGTTTAAATTCTGGTCATGTTAGCTCAGTGTTGCTCCCAAATGCACATGCAAGTATATGTGGTCGACAAGTAATATATGATTATAAGTCAAGATATCATACCCACAGGGGCTAGTGATTAACTATTAACTAAATTAAACCCAAACAATTAATCTATTCAAGCGATTCCTAAATTATGAATATTTAAATACAACTAATCTACAGTAGCAAACTATGAAATTAAAGAAACAACTTGGCGAAATTAGACATTAATTCAATAAGAGTCGATATTCTAAAGCTATGGGTTAACTAACAATCCCGCTGAGTCTTCCACCTAAATCGTCTAATTAATTTATCTGGTTTATTGGTTGAAATGGTTAATATTACTCGTAGCCTTCTCCCGAAGTACTATTCGTCTATTCAAGCTAACCTAGCACCTATATTCCTATATTAGAATTAACAAGAACACATTAATAATTCCTGTATAGTAACCAAGTAAGGCGATTAGGTATATTCCTATCCTAACCGAAAATCCGCCCTCCCAAAGAGTTAAGATCTTGCTCTACTCAACCTTATATGCAATCTAGAATTCCCCCTCCCGAGTTCAATCCAAGATTCGTAGATAATATTCAATTGGTGATCAAGCAATCAAATAATTAAGCGCAAGATTGAATAAATAAACTAATATGATAAAATAATAAGAACAATTCAAGCTTCAAACTACAACGTTCATGTAGCACCCAAAACTCTAGAACTAATAAACTATGAGATTAAAAGAAGAGAAGAGAAGAGAAGAAAAACTAATTAGAAGCCTCCTCCAAGCGTGGTGTGTGTTCCTCCACGTGAATTCTCCTTCAAAGTATGTTAAATCCCCTCCAAATTAGGTTTAGAACTCCTTTTATGCGAGTTGGGGGGGGGGAGGGGAGATCTCTGGCCGAAATAACCTTGTCCCGAACGAAATTGGAAAACCCCGCACCCAGTGTCCAAGTCAGCGCCAAGCGCTGGTCCTGGCGCTGAAAACAGAATGTTTTGCCTAATTCAAGTTTCGTTCTTTCACTTCAAATTGTTGCAGTCCTTTTTTTTGTTGTCCTACACTTGGGGGGAAATAACCCTGTCCCGAACGAAATTGGAAAACCCCGCACCCAGTGTCGAGGTCAGCGCCAAGCGCTGGTCCTGGCGCTGAAAACAGAATGTTTTGCCTAATTCAAGTTTCATTCTTTCACTTCAAATTGTTGCAGTCCTTTTGATTTTTGTCCTACACTTGGGGGGACACAACCCAAATGGTGTTCCTCCCATTTTTCTTCTTTTATATTTGTTTATTTTCCTTTCTTTTTCTTCCATGTTTTATTCAATTTTGCTCCAAATTTCTTCATATTCACACTGCGTCATTCCTACATAGTTAAAATATAATATTAAGCACAAAATAATATAACTAATACTTAAATGACAATTAAAAGTACTATAATGTGAGGCAACAACGAGAAAATATATGCCTTTTTGACTGAACATCAATACCCCATACTTAGACTCTTGCTCGTCCTCGAGTAAGCATTAAAATCACTCAATAAATCAAGCCTAGAAACACCACCACTTCGGTTGGAAATAACAATTAGGCCCTATAACAACTCAAACCATCAGATATACACTTCCTCATCATCATGCAAAATATACAAGTCACAAACAAATAAAAAATTTCTAACCTCCTATCCTCATAGATGGACTCTAACTTATCAAATTTAAGCTCGTTCACCTACACTGTCAAAGAAGCTAATAACATCACCTATCTATCATGAAATAAGTGCCCTCACAAGAAAAAATAGTCCATACACTCAAATCAAAGAATGCATACAATTCAAGAACTTAGCATCAAAGAACAACTCTTGCACTCACAAATGAATTCACATGTATGCACAAAGAACCATAGGCTTGCCCATTATGTATATCTCTACTAATTAAGTATGCTTGAATAGAATCAAATAGGACTTTAACAGGTTGTAATTGTGATGACCCAAAGGGTCATCTTGTGATTTAAGGGTCATCTTGTGATTTAAGACTCTATTTCACGCTCGTTAACCTTAAAATCCTTATTTTTACTCACCTCAATTTGCGTGCACAATCCGAGCGTAAATCCAGAAAACCTTTATTTGGAAATTTATGAAATAATAAATTTTGGGATTTAAAAGTGATTTTTAGTTGACTTTGGTCAACATTTTTGAGTAAACGAACCCGAACCGTTGTTCCGATGGTCCCGGAAGGTCCGTAGCAAAATTTGGTAGAGATTAGAGTTGATTTGACGTGATTCGGACGTCCGGGTGAGAATATAGTAATTTAAGATCTTCTTGAGAAATTCATGAGTCTTGGTGCTAAATCCGTAGTTCTAGGAGTTATTTTTGTAATTTGATAGCACGGGCAAGTTCGTACGATATTTTTAGACTTGCGTGCATGATTGGTTTGGACCATCGAGGGCTCGAGTGAGTTTCGGAGAGGCTACGAAGTGATTTGAGACTTAGGAAATTTTTGCTGGTGTAGCTGAACTTGTTGCAGGCCTCACACCTCGCAAATGCGAGGTCAAGGTTCATATTTGCGATTACTGTTGAGGTCGCATTTGCGAGTCATCGGAAATGCGAAGAGAAGCTGGGCCGGCCTATGTTCGAAAATACGGACAAACCTTCGTAATTGAGAAGTGTGTCTGGGCAAGGGGTCTTCACATTTGCGACCAATTGGTTCGCATTTGCGACAGCAGCAGAAATGCAACAGGTTTGCATTTGCGATACCTTTCTCGCATTTGCGAGCTTAACAATTGGGAAGCTCAGGTCGCAAATGCGACATCTGCAGCTGAGTAAAAGGGACTTAGACAGGATTTTTCATTCATTCATCAAATTTTCAAAACCTAAACCTCAAGTGGCGATTTTCCAAAGATCAATTTCTCCCCAAATCATAGGTAAGTGATTCTTAATTATTTTCTTTCAATCTTTTACTTCCTTTAACAAGATTTTCAACCTAGAATCTAGGATTTTTATGGTGGAATTAGGGATTTTGGGTAGAAAATTAGAGATTTCAAAATATGGGAATTTAGACCTTAAATTGAGGTCGGATTCCAAAACCAATTGTATATGCTGACTCCAGGGTGAATGGGTAATCGGGTTTCGGTCCAAATTTCGGGTTTGGACCAAGCGGGCCTGGGTGTTGACTTTTGTTGAGCTTTTCAAATATGAACTAAATTGAATCGTAATTATTGGGGATGATTCTTAAGGCTTATGTTGAATCATTTGGTTGGAGATTTGCTAGATATTGTGGACTAAGAGGCTAATTTGAAAGGCAAATCTGTGATTGAGCGTTAAGTGATATTGGGAGCGAGGTACATGTTGTGTCTAACTTTGGCTTGAGGGAATATGTATTGTGTGGTTATTTTCTATGTGTTTTGTTGTTGAATACGATGTATAGGTGAGGTGACGAGCACCTATGCGTTGTGGTCGAGTCATAGCATGCGAGTAAGATTCCATTCTTACAAATTTTGTAGTCTTAAATGCTATTATCCATGCTTATTGTTGTTATTGAAATGTTGGAAGACTTATATCCGGTTCCACCGAGGTTGATAAATTTGTGAATATTGATTCAAGGTTGAGATTTTATATTGTAAGATAAATCATTGATGAAATATTGATTTCTTTGTGAAACTTCTCTGTATCCGTTGTTATTGATTCTGTGAATTGTGAGGAGGAGTGTAAAACACGAAGGGTGATGTCGTGCCATGATATGGGAGTGTTAATGCACAAAGGGTGATGTCGTGCCATGATATGAAAGTGATAAAGCACGAAGGGTGATGCCGTGTATATTATGTGAGGTTTAATGCACGAAGGGTGATGCCGTGCCGTTCTAATTACGTATTGGTGAGGTTGAGAGTAAAAGCACGAAGGGTGATGCTGTGTAGTTTTTCCTTTGTTGTCTTAATTGGTTAATTCGTTGGAAGATTACTGTTTAAATTGTGTCTTTTCATTGTTTCTCACTCCCTATATTGTGATCCCCCATTAAATGCCCCCTTTCCATTATTCCTGCTTTATTTCTTTGTTTACCGTTGTTTCCATTAGAATGATTATACTGTTAAGGTTTTATGTGGTGTCTTGTCCTAGCCTCGTCACTGCTTCGTCGAGGTTAGGCTCTACACTTACCAGTACATGGGGTCGGTTGTACTGATGCTGCACTCTGTACTTTCTGTGCATATCCAGGTATCGGTCCGAGCTAATTTTGAGATAGTAGCTGAATTCTGTGTAGGAGACCCGAGGTAGATCTGCCAATGTGTGCAGATTCCTGGAGTCCCTTCTTTATATTCATTTACTGTTTTTTTTAGTTCACAAACAGTTATTCATTTTCCTTTCAGCCAAATACTTGTAGTAAATTCTTAGTAGTCCATGAGTTGTAACTCCAGATCATGGGTAGTTAGACATCAATATTATTGCGCAGTATTATTTCCCAAAATTTTGCTTCTTATTTGGTATCATGTGTTGAATTGTAGTGGATCTCCATAAAGTTTTAAATGTTTTTATGTTTTAAACCTTTAATGTTGGCTTGCCTAGCAAGTGTAGCGTTACGCGCCATCACAGTCCTGACGGTGGGAAATCGGAGCGTGATAGGTTGGTATCAGAGCACTAGGTTTCTTAGGCACAATTGACGGACAAACTTAGTAGAGTCTGGGGGATCGGTACAGAGACGTCTGTAATTATCTCCCAGAGGCTATAAATTTAGGAACAAGTTCACTTTTATTTAACTCTGTCATGCGATTCTTGTTATCCCAATACTGATTGAACTCTTTTATTCTTATTGCAGATGGAGAGAACACGTACAACTTCTTCCACTGATAAGCAACCAAATCGTCTAGCAACAACTTCTACAAGAGGCCAAGGCCGAGGCCATGCCAGAGGCCGAGGCAGGGGAAGGGCTCAGCCCAGGGCCCAAGAAGCAGCTCCAGCTGCGGAGCCTCAGATAGAGCTCGATGAGGAGGCTCCAACTCAGACCGTTCCAGCGGGACCAGATCAAGTCCCAGAGGGGTTTATTGCTACCCCGGTGCTTCAGGATGCCTTGGTCCGACTAGTGGGCCTTATGGATAGTGTAGCCCAGACTGGCGCATTCCCCGTGGCAGCAGTTGTATCTAAGGCTGGAGGAGGAGCCCAGACTCCTCCCACCCACACTCCGAAGCATATGGCTCCCCAGTTTAAGACCCCAACAGCTCATCCAGTTGGGGTAGTTCAGCCAGTTGCTGTAGCACCACCCGGTGATGAGACAACTATGTCCTCCGAGACTTTGTGGAGATTGGATAGGTTTACCAAGTTTTTCCCAGTCCATTTCAGCGGTGCCGCTTCAGAGGATCCCCAGGAGTAAGGTGATAGCTTCCATGAGGTTCTTCGGAACGTGGGTATATTGGAGACCAATGGGGTCGACTTTGCTGCTTTCCAGATGACTGGTTCCACCAAGAAATGGTGGAGAGACTATTTGTTGACTAGACCAGCTGGGTCGTCTGCTCTTACTTGGGATCAGTTCTCATATCTCTTCTTGGAGAAGTTTCTACCTATCACTACGAGAGAGGAGCACCATCGTCAGTTCGAGCGTCTCCAATATGGCAGCATGATTGTTACTCAGTATGAGACCCATTTTGTGGATTTGGCCCGTCATTCCATTCTCTTGCTCCCCATAGAGAGAGAGAGAGAGAGAGAGGGTGAGGAGATTTATTGAGGGTCTTGCTCAGCTATCAGATTGCAGATGGCTAAGGAGACGGGGAGCGAGATCTCTTTCCAGGATGTGGCCAATGTGCCCCGGCGAGTTGAGATGGTTCTTGGATTGGGAGGTCAGGGGTCGAACAAGAGATCTCGCCATTCTGGTGGATTCAGCAGTGCCTCATCTAGAGGCGGGGGTACTTATGGTAGAGGCCATTCTTCCAGGCCATTTCATTCAGCACTTTAGGCATCCCACGGTGCCCTAGGTGGTCGTGGCTCTTATATGCCTTACTCTGATCAGCCAACTCCTATCAGTGCACCTCCTCTTCAGAGCTTTCAGGGTGGTTATTCAGGTCGATAGGGTCAGCTTTCCGGTCAGCAGTCTCAGCAACCAAGGTCATGCTATACTTGTGGTGACCCGAGGCACAATGCTAGATATTGGCCTCACGCGTTGAGTAGTTCTCAGTACTAGGGTTCTCGTGCCATGGTTCTGGCACCAGCCGCTGTACCGCCTGCACAGCCAGCCAGAGGTAGGGGTCAGGTAGCTAGAGGTAGGGACCATATTGTTAGAGGTGGAGGTCAGCCCGCTAGAGGTGGAGGCTCGCCTGTCAGAGGTCGTCCCAGAGACATGGTTCAGGGTGGTGGGGCCCAGCCCTGATGTTATGCATTCCCAGCTAGATCTGAGGTGGAGTCCTCTGATGCTGTTATCACATCTACTGTTTTAGTTTTCAATAGAGATGCTTCAGTTCTGTTTGATCATGGGTCTACTTACTCCTATGTGTAATCTTATTTTGCTTCATATTTGGTTGTGACTCGTGATTCTTTGAGCGCCCCTGTCTATGTGTTCACGCCGTAGGGGATGCTATTGTCGTAGATCATGTATATCGCTCGTGCGTGGTCGTTATTGGGGGTCTTGAGATCGATGTAGACCTTTTTCTCCTTGATATGGTTGATTTCAATGTCATATTGGGCATGGATTGGCTGTCACCTTATTACACTATCTTGAATTGTCACGCCAAGACAATGACATTAGCCTTGCCGGGGTTGCCTCGATGACTGGGGAGGGACTCCTGGTCATTCCTCCAGCAGGGTTATTTCTTATATGAAGGCTCGACGCATGGTCGAGAAGGGGTGTTTGGCCTATTTGGATCACGTTCGTGATCCTAGTGCTGAGGTTTCTCCTATGAATTCGGTGCCTGTTGTTCGTGAGTTTCCCGAGGTATTTCCTGCATCCCTGCCGCGGATGCCACCCGACAGGGATATTGACTTTTGCATTGATGTGGCTCCGGGCATTCAACCCATTTCTATTCCTCCATATCGGATGGCACCACCAGAGTTGAAAAAATTAAAGGAACACTTGCAAGAGTTGCTTGATAAGGGCTTCACTAGACCTAGTCTTTCGCCCTGGGGTGCGCCGGTTTTGTTCGTGAAAAAAAGGATGGATCTATGAGGATGTGTATATATTATCGGCAGTTGAACAAAGTCACCATCAAGAACAAGTATCCGTTGCCGAGGATTGATGATTTGTTTGATCAACTTCAGGGTGCCAAGGTGTTTTAAATATTGATTTGAGATCTTGCTACCATTAGTTGAAGATTAGGGCATCCGATGTCCCTAAGAAAGCTTTTCGGACGAGGTATGGGCAATATGAGTTTCTGGTGATGTCTTTTGGCTTGACCAATGCCCCTGCAGCGTTTATGGACTTGATGAACCGAATGTTCAAGCCTTACCTGGATTCATTTGTGATTGTGTTTATTGATGACATTTTGATATACTCCCGCAGTCGAGAGGAGCATGAGCAGCACCTCCGGATAGCGCTTCAGACTTTGAGGGACAGTCAGTTGTATGCTAAATTTTTGAAGTGCGAGTTTTGGTTCGATTCAGTCGCTTTCTTGGGTCACATCGTATCAGAAGAGGGTATTTAGGTGGATCCTAAGAAGATTGAGGCAGTCAAGAAATGTCCTAGACCCACTTCAGCAACAGAGATCAGGAACTTCTTGGGTGTGGCGGGTTATTACCGTCGGTTTGTGGAGGGGTTTTCATCTATAGCAGCTCCGATGACTAAGTTGACCCAGAAGTGTTCCCCATTCAGATGGTCGGACGAGTGTGAGGCGAGCTTTCAGAAGCTCAAGACACCCTTGACTTTGGCACCGGTGTTGGTACTGACATCAGGTTCGAGATCTTACACGGTATATTGTGATGCCTCCCGTGTTGGGCTCGGAGCGGTATTGATGCAAGAGGGCAGGGTGATTGCATATGCATCTCGGCAGTTGAGTTTTCATGAGAAGAATTACCTTGTCCATGACTTAGAGTTGGCAGACATTGTTCAGGCATTGAAGATTTGGAGACACTATCTTTATGGCGTGCCGTGTGAGGTTTTCACGGATCATCGTAGCCTTCAGTATTTGTTCAAGAAAAAGGATCTCATTTTGAGGCAGAGGAGATGGTTGGAGCTATTGAAAGACTATGATGTCACTATATTGTATCATCCAGGAATGTCCAACGTGGTGGCCGACACATTGAGTAGGAAGGCAGTGAGTATGGGCAGCCTTGCGTTCATTCCAGTCGGTGAGAGACCGCTAGCTTCAGACATTCAGACTTTGGCCAATCAGTTTGTGAGGTTGGATATTTCAGAGCGCATCCGTGTTCTAGCTTATACAGTCGCTTGGTCTTCCTTGTTTGAGTGTATCAGAGATCGATAGTATGATGACCCTCACTTGATGGTCCTTAGGGACACAGTTCGGCATGGTGATTCCAAGCAGGTTACGGCTGGAGATGATGGTGTTTTGAGGATGCAGAGTCGTGTATATGTGCCTAATGTTGATGGGCTTCGTGAGTTGATCCATGATGAGGCTCACAGTTCTCGGCATTCTATACTCGGGCGCTGCCAAGATGTACCAGGACTTGTGGAAGAGAGTGAAAAAGGATATGGTTGCTTATGTAGCTCGGTGCTTGAATTGTCAACAGGTGAAGTATGAGTACTAGAGACCCGGCGGTTTGCTTCAGCAGATGGAGATTCCTGAGTGGAAGTGGGAGCGCATCACTATGGACTTTGTTATTGGACTCCCACGGACTCAGAGGAAGTTCTACGCCGTGTGGGTTATTGTGGATAGGCCTGACTAAGTCCGCGCACTTCATTCCAGTGGCAACAAGTTATTCTTCGGAGTGGTTAGCAGAGATTTACATTCGGGAGATTGTTCGTCTTTACAGTCTGCCCGTGTCTAGAATATCTGATCGAGGTACGCAGTTTACCTCGTACTTTTGGAGGGAAGTTCAGCGTGTGTTGGGTACGCGGGTCTAGTTGAGCACAACATTTAATCCTTGGACGGATGGGTAGTCCAAGCGTACTATTTAGATCTTAGAGGATATGCTCTGCGCTTGTGTTATAGATTTCGGAGGATCGTGGGATCAGTTCTTTCCCCTCACAAAGTTTGCCTACTATTACAGCTACTAGTCGAGCATTCAGATAGCTCCCTGTGAGGCATTATACGGTAGACGGTGTAGGTCGCCAGTTGGGTGGTTTGAGCCGGGGGACGCTCGGTTATTGGGTACAGATTTTGTACATGAGGCTTTGGACAAGGTCAAGATTATACAGGATCGACTTCGTACAGCTCAGCCCAGGAAAAAGAGTGATGCTGACCGTAGAGTTCGTGATGTGGCATTCATGGTCGGGGAGAGGGTATTGCTTCGGGTATCACCTATGAAGGGTGTCATGAGATTTGGGAAGAAGGGCAGGTTGAGCCCTAGGTATATCGGGCCATTTGAGATCCTCGAGAGGGTGGGGGAGGTAGCTTATAGACTCGCATTGCCTCCAGGGTTATTTTCAGTCCATCCGGTATTCCATGTGTCCATGCTCCAGAAATATCATGGTGACCCGTCCCACGTGTTATATTTTAGCTCTATCCAGTTGGACAAGGATTTGACTTATGAGGAGGAGCCTGTAGCCATTCTAGATTGGAAAGTTTTCCAGTTGAGGTCGAAGAGTTACCCTTCAGTTCGAGTACAGTGGAGAGGTCAGCCTGTTGAGGTAGCTACTTGGGAGTCTGAGTCAAACATGCGGATTAGATATCCCCACTTGTTCGCCAGTTCAGGTACTTTTCTATGTCCGTTCCAGGACGAACATTTGTTTTAGAGGTGGAGATTATGATGACCCAAAGGGTCATCTTGTGATTTAAGACTCTATTCTGCGCTCTTTAACCTTAAAAACCTTATTTTTACTCACCTCAATTTGCGTGCGCAGTCTGGGCGTAAATTCGGAAAGCCTTTATGTGAAAATTTATGAAATAATAATTTTTGGGATTTAAAAGTAATTTTTAGTCGACTTTGGTCAATGCTTTTGAGTAAACGAACCCGGACCCATGTTCCGACGGTCCCGAAAGGTCTGTAGTAAAATATGGGACTTGGCGTATGCCCAGAATTGAATTCCGAGGTCCTTAGCTCGAGAAATGAATTTTTGATGAAAATTGCAAGACTAATATTCTAAGGATTTAAAAAAATTGATTAATGTTTGATCTCGTTGGTATCGGGTCCGTATTTTGGTTTCAGAGCCCAATACAAGTTTAATATAATATATAAGTCATGTATGTGAAGTTTGGTAGAGATCGAAGTTGATTTGACGTGATTCGGACGTTCGGGTGAGAAGATAGTATTTTTAAGACGTTCTTGAGAAATTCATGACTTTATGGTGCTAAATCCGTAGTTCTAGGTGTTATTTTTGTAAATTTATCGCATGTGAAGGTTCATACGATGTTTATAGACTTACGTGCATGATTATTTTGGAGCCCCGAGGGCTCGGGTGAGTTTCGGAGAGCTACGAAGTGATTTGGGACTTAGAAATTTCTGCTGGTGTAGCTGAACTTGTTGCAGGCCTCAGACCTCGCAAATGCGAGGTCAAGGTTCGTATTTGCGATTATTGTTGAGGTTACATTTCCGAGCTTCTCATTGCAAATGCGAAGAAAGCTTGGCCAGCCTATGTTCGCAAATGCAAAAAAACCTTCGCAATTAAGAAGTGTGTCTGGGCAAGGGGTCTTCGCATTTGTGAACAATTGGTTTGCATTTGCGACAACATCAGAAATGCGACAGGTTCCATTTGTGATACCTTTCTCGCATTTGCGAGCTTCGAAATTGCGAAGCTCAGGTCGCAAATGCGACATATCCATCTGAGTAAAAGGGACTTAGACGGGATTTTTCATTCATTCTTCAAATTTTAAAAACCTAAACTTTAAGGGGCGATTTTCCAAACTTCAATTTTTCTCCAAATCATAGGTAAGTGATTCTTAACTCTTTTCTTTTGAATTTTTTACTTCCTTTAAGAAGATTTCAACCTAGAATCTAGGATTTTTATGGTGGAATTGGGGATTTTGGGTAGGAAACTAGGGATTTCGAAATATTGGGATTTAGACCTCAAATTGAGGTTGGATTCCAAAACTAATTGTATATCCGGGCTCGGGGGTGAATGGGTAATCCGATTTTGGTCCAGATTTCGGCTTTGGACCAAGCAGGCCCGGTGTTGACTTTTGTTGACCTTTTCAAATATGAACTAAATTGAACCGTAGTTATCGGGGATGATTCCTAAGGCTTATTTTGAATCATTTGGTTGGAAATTTGCTAGATATTGTGGAATCTGAGGCTGATTTGAAAGGCAAAGCTGTGATTGAGCGTTAAGTGATATTGGGAGCAAGGTAATTGTTATGTCTAACTTTGGCTTGAGGGAATAGGTATTGTGTGATTATTTGCTACGTGTTTTGTTGTTGAATATAATGTATAGGTGAGGTGACGAGCACTTATGCATTGTGGTCGAGTCGTAACATGCAAGTAAAATTCCATTCTTGTAAATTTTGTAGTCTTAAATCCTATTATCCATGCTTATTGTTGTTATTGAAATATTGGGAGACTTATATTCGGTTCCACCGAGGTTGATAAATTCTTGAAAATTGATTTAAGGTTGAGATGTTAAATTGTAAGATAAATCATTGATGAAATATTGATTTCTTTGTGAAACTTCTCTCTATCCATTGTTATTGATTCTGTGAATTGTGAGGAGGAGTGTAAAGCACGAAGGGCGATGCCGTGCATGATTTATTTATATCGTAAGGAAGAGTGTAAAGAACGAAGGGTGATGCCGTAGCATGATATGTGAGTGTTAATGCACGAATGGTGATGTCGTGCCATGATATGAGAGTGATAAAGCACGAAGGGTGATGCCGTATATATTATGTGAGGTTTAATGCACGAAGGGTGATGCCGTGACGTTCTGTTTATATATTGGTGAGGTTGAGAATAAAAGCATGAATTGTGATGCCGTGTAGTTTTTGCTTTGCTGTCTTAATTGGTTAATTTGTTGGAAGATTACTGTTTAAATTGTGTCTTTTCATTGTTTCTGACTCCTTATATTGTGATCCCCCATTAAATGCCCCCTTCCCATTATTCATGCGTTATTTCTTTGTTTACCGTTGTTGCCATTAGCATGATTATACTGTTCAAGTTTTATGTGGTGTCTTCTCCTAGCCTCGTCACTACTTCGTCGATGTTAGGCTCAACACTTACCAGTACATGGGGTCGGTTGTACTGATACTGCACTCTGCACTTTCTGTGCAGATCCAGGTATCAGTTCGAGCTGATTTTGAGATAGTAGCTGACTTCTGCGCAGGAGACCCGAGGTAGATCTGCCAACGTCCACAGATTCCTAGAGTCCCTTCCTTTATATTCGTTTACTGTTTTATTTAGTTCACAAATAGTTATACATTTTCCTTTCAGCTAAATACTTGTAGTAAATTCTTAACAGTCCGTGAGTTGTGACTCGAGATCATGGGTAGTTAGAAATCAGTATTATTGCGCAGTATTTTTTTCCTAAAATTTTGCTTCTTATTTGGTATCATGTGTTGAATTATAGTAGATCTCCGTAAAATTTAAAATTTTTTATGTTGTAAACCTCTAATATTGGCTTGCCTAGCAAGTGTAGTGTTAGGCGCCATCACGACCCCGACGGTGGGAAATCGGGGCGTGACAGTAATGTTAGCTTGGGGACGGGTAGGAGAATTATATAATAGTTTTCCCTAAGCACCTTGCACTTTTAGACTTCATCACCCATTATTTTCTACTCTTCACTTTATTTTTCAGCTCTCTATTCATCAGTTGTTTCACAAGTATTTCCTCATATTAAGACCGTTTCATTTTTTTTCAGAGCCATTTTTCTTCATTCTCTTTTTTTTCTTTTTCATGTCATATTCCTTTCAAGAGAGTCTTTTCATCATTTTTCAGCTATTGTTGGTCACCATTATTCACTTAATCATCTCTTTCTTCAAATTTATCAATTAATATCACAGTCTATGCAATAGTGCTCAAAGAAGCATGGTGCAAAAACTAGGGGTTCAACAAAAGGATCAAGGCAAAAATACGGCTTCCAAATAAAAGTCTACAGACTCAACGGGCTAACTAGTGGTACAATATCTGAAAAGGCTAAAATTCACAAGACATATCAAAGAAAGCCTATTATCATCTTCTAAACAGAGCAACACTTTTATTTCGCTTCAATAACATGCAGGACAAGTTCTAGACTAAGATGCAAAACATGGAATATATGTAATAAATCCTCACCACACATGGTACAAGTATCAATCAAGATGGATCAATTCTACTCTAAGATAGACAGGATCATAGGTAACAACAAAATAAGAATAAGCTATATACAGAGTCATAACCCCGAGCTTAAGTGTCAGAAAGTCTGCTATTTTATTCATTACTCAAGCACTCAGAGGAAAGTACTACTCAACCTCAAGCCTAAATATTCTAGTATCAAACACGCAAGAAAATTTTTCTTCTCCCTCTTCTACTAGTCCTAACAAAAATCTAATCCTAAAAATAAAATAAAAAAATTATCCGATTCAAGTTACATCCCCTGAAAAAGAACCGATGCACAAAAAAAAACCAAAGGGGATTATTACCTACCCAAAAATTAACTAGAAACAAAAAGAAAATCTATTTGAATTTTTTTTATTATTGGACTTTAATCCCTCAAGAAAACTGTCCACGAAATCCATCGTCTGAAAAAGTCTAAATTTTCTGCCTTTTTCTAAAATTCATTTTTTTAATTTTAATTTTAAAAAAAAAACAAAAACTACTACATTAAGAAAAAAAATATTACAACTAAGTTAGGATAACATAGAAAATCACACAGACAATCTCCTCACCCCACACTTAAAATTGTGCAATGTCCTCAATGCACACTATAAATAACAAGAAGGTAAAAGTAACTCCCTGGTAGGCCAAAGGCCGAAGCATTAGCAACTCACGTGATACTCAGACTTCTCCCATGTATGATTCTTCGTGCGGGTACCTCACACTCAGTTTCAACCACCTGCTCGCTTTTGCATTCGCCTATTGGCTTTGACTCCATGCTCCTACTCCTAAAAATACAAAAATAATACTACAAAGATAACATAATTAAAAAAAATAGAATTGGGTTGCCTCCCAACAAGCGCTTGATTTAACGTCGCATCACGACGCCATCACTTTTACCACTTTTCCTTTGATTTTGGCGATATGAATTGCGCCCCTAATCTTGCATCAATTTTTCTGTCATGTTCATGGGGCAGTGGTGTTAAAATATAGGAACGAAGCAATAGATATCACATCTTGCACTTCTTAGCCCTTAAGTGAGGGATGTCGTTTTGTCTCCTTGGTATGTAAAATTCCAAAATATAAGGGCCTTCTTCTTCATCTAAGCATCTGTCCAAAGGCTCGATCTCATTGTCTCCATCCAAACATAATGTAGAAAAATTATTAGAATGAGGACCAAGACGCCCAACTCCAAAACTGTATTATTTTTGACATCGTCAATAATATATACTTCCTCAACCTCAGCATCATCCACGAGAACATAGTCTAATAATTGGTATTATCGTTTTAGCTCCTCAATTTGGCCTAGAAGATCTTTTTCAGCTTCACACAACTCATCACTAAATTGTTGGGCGTTACACACATCAACCTTTGCACTCAATTGAGCCTCTAAGACGCGAATAGAACTGCCAAATTGGTCGATCTCTTGTCCCAATTCAACTCTTCCTTCAATAAAGTGTTGTATCTCATTTGAAATTTTCTCACAGAAACCTCTATATTCCTCTAATAATTTCATGTGCATATCAAGAATGTGAACATCATGTTCCACATCATCCAATCCGTTACTCCTGTGAAACTAATAAGTATTATTAGAATCAACATAAGAAGGGAATGGAGTAGGATAACAACATTTAGAAAAATTATTCCAATTACCACCACAAATAGTACATGATTGATATGGTGCACACAACTCGGTATTGGGAATATTCTTACAATATTTCCACAAGTGGGGTCCTTTACAATATGAACAAGGATCACAATAACTTTGGTCCAAACCCTATATTTGCAATAAGAAATTCATTGTATATCTACAACGTGTTGAATCTTAGCTGTAACAAACTGAAAAAAACAAAAATAATGGAAAACAAAGAAATCAAATGGATAAAACAAGGGAAGCATCCATGCAAACAAGACATTTCAAGATTTTGAAAAAGAGAGCAAATAATTAGTCTCAACTACTGCTAATAAAAGGTTGTGATCGGGATGAATATAATCTCCTCACACTTAATTAGAGGTCTTGTGTTTAGGCCTTGGGAATAGAAAAAATTCTTACAGGGAATGCATACTCCTTTTACGAGCCTTATTCAATTCTGAATTAGCCGGGGCTACAATACGTGTCCATAATGCTAAAATCTAAAAAGGGAAATGAAGTCTCAAGATCACTACATTCGTTCATATATACCGAGTTAGATTAATTCCTTATTTTCTAGCTAGACCGAGATATCATCGAGTCTAAAAGCATACACCATATGGACTTGTGTTTTGTCTTGTATAGTATTCTATGTGATTTCCTAAGGTGTCATATATCGCCCTTCCTCTGAAGCTTGATAGCTTAGAAGACTGGAAGTTCTTCTCCTTGACCCGCAGGCTGCGGCCTCTTTCATGGCATGTATTTATCTTATTTGATCAATTAAGTTATTACGTTTAATAAATATTGAAGGCTAAAATCTAATTAACAAGTTAAAGTAATATAGAGGGGTTATTCCAGAATAAATATTAGGTAATTTCTCACTTTAGGGAAGGTGAGATATAAACTGAACCTTTCAAAAAGCTTGTTTTGTACCTCTAAATCTCTAATCCTCACGTTTTATCCATAAAATCCCTAATTGAAGGAAATTAAAAAGAGAAATTGGACTCGATTAATTCAGATTCACGATGCAAAGATCTCACTCTCAACTTGAGATTTCTCTATTTTTACCAGCCGAGCTCGAGAACACTGATTAGAGTGAAGGATTCTCATCTATCTCAACACACAATTTGGTAATTTGTTAATGCATATTGTAAAAATAATAAAGTTTCACGATTTACATCCGATTGTCGATATCTAAGAATGTAGAAAAACCTAACGACCATTGGATAGATCCCATTTATGCCAGAGTCTCTTTCATTTTTTTTCTGTCTACTTCTTTTTCAGACAATAGGATAGACATATTTTGTATATTCTACTAAGTTGCCCATATACTTGTGGCACTAGATCTTAGCATGTATTAGTAGACTTGTGGATTTTTTATTCTGTTCTTATGGTTATAAATATTTCTACTTGCTTCACTCATTAATTTAAATCGGTCTCTCGTCAAATCTTTTAAATTAAGGAAAAACACTACATGGGAAATTTGTTAAAATGGGAATGTAATTAAGTTATTTGTTGTGGGATGTCTAGCAACAGTGCTGGACGCCATCACGACCTAATAAGAAATTGGTTGAAATTATTCTTTCCCGCCCAAGGCAATTGGTTTTTTAATATAATAAAAATTATATATATATATATATATATTAATTTTAAATTTAAAAATTTAAAATTTTTAATTTATTAAAAATACCGACCGAAGTCGGTCGATTTTTGTCAATTTATATGAATAGCTTTTAAATAAATAATCTTTAATACTTAATTGATATATATATATATACACACACACACACACACATACATATATATGTGTGTGTATGTATTTTTTAAATTTACATTTAGATGGACACTATATCCTATCTGTGTATGTATATATTCATATATGTACATATTATTTAATTGATTTATCATCATAAATTGTAATATTTAATTAATTTTATATTTAAACACACACACACACACACACACACACACACATATATATATATATATATATATATATATATATAGCACACACACATAATCTTGAATGTTTTATGCTCAATCACCTTATTAGTACTTCGCTCGGATACTATCAATTGAAAATTCAATTATATTCGATTAAATCTTACTAGAACACATTTGAAAATAAATTGTATAGTTCTATAAGATGTAGTGCTATATTAATATTTATGTTTTAGCAACAACTTAATATAATTGGATACAACTTAATATAATTGGATACAACTTAATATAATTAGATACAACTTAATATTGGATATAATTTATATTAAGTTGGATACAACTTAATATTAAATTTTCAATTGATCCACCAATGAAGTATCTGAGCAAAGCACTACTAAGGTGATCGAGAATAAAACATTCAAAACTGTGCCGATTGTACACATCTTGGAGCATCTAGTCGCTCATTATACCGGAGCATCTAGTCACTTAAAATCCAAGTTTTATTTTCTTATTTAGTCACCGATCAAGCATTCAAATATATTTTGTAGGCCGATAAAGCATTCGAGACGTGGGCTCGAGGGACAGGTTTTGGCCGATTTCGGATTTTTTACATATTTTATAGCTTTTATTGTGGACTTTGATTCTTTAGACTGTGTTGATAGTAGTATTATGATTTTGGTTAGATTTGGAGCTTTTGGAGATTGAGTCCAGAAACGAGGGCATCTCAGAGTAAGATTTTTACGCGGTTAAGGTAAGTAACAGTTTTAACTCCGACTTTGAGGGTATAAACCCGGAGATACGATATCATGTGATTGTGTCGAAGTGATACCCACACTAGGTGACGGGCGTGTGGGTGTGCACCACGAGGGATTAAGACTTGGTCCGTCCCGTGAGGCCTAATAACCATTATCGATGTTTATGCATTTACTTGTTGGTGAACTTGTATGCCTTCATGTTAGAGATCATGTTTAGGCTTCATTCATGCTCACTTTATTTTTTACTCAGTTATAGAAATTATTGTACATGTTTACCTCAGTCTCTATTATGTTGCTGATATGTTGTGATACTTGATGTGGGTTGTGTCCCCTTATTTGTGATGCATTGTGAGGCTGGAGAGGTACATGACTGAGTGAGGCCGAGTGCATGGTTGTGAGAATATTAATACCATAGCACGTGATCTGTCCGCTTATCACGCGAGCTGACCGTGCAGGTCCTGGTATTGATACCATAGCGTGTGAGTTGTCCGCGTAACACGTGAGCTGATCGTGTGGATCCAGGTATTGATATTATGGCATGTGAGTTGTCTGTGCTTAGCGCTAGGGATTTGGGAGCCCCTCCGGAGTATGTACACGCCCCTAATGAGCGTAGAGTGTTGAGTGTATTGAATGTTGAGCGCTGAGTGCGAGTGATGGAGTGACATTGCTGTGAGGTTGCATTTACTTTTGTTGTTGCTGCATTTATCTGTTAAATTTCTTTTTGGAATTTACTGAGTTATGCCTGTTTATTTATGTTATTTTTAAATTGTTTAAATAAGTAATTAGACTGTTTTACTTAGCTCGTCACTACTGCTAAGTTCCTTAGTTATTTCTGTTACTACTGAGTCGGTTGTACTCATACTACACCCTGCACTTTATGTGCAGATCCAGGTGAGTTAGAGGGCAGTGATCGTTGAGTTCAGGCCGACTATATTTCGAGATTTCAAGGTAGTTGCTAGCATCCGCAGGACCTTGTTACTCCTTTTATTATTTTTTATTTCCAAGACTTGGCAACTGTGACTATTACTCAGACTTGCAGTGCTGTAGTGACATGACCAATTGCAGAGAAGCTGTCCGATCCAGGGAGCTTTACAATTCCCTGCACCCATTGGCAATTTTGCTTTTGCCAAACCACTGTGTGATTTGGGGGCCAGTATAATCTCATGCCCCTGGCCATTTACAAGAGACTGGGGATTGGTAGAGCCAGGCCAACTTCTATTTTATCGCAACTAGCTGACAAGACGGTAAAAAGACCATCGGGCATTCTAGATGATGCATTGGTGCAAGTGGGGAAGTTTGTGTTCCCTGCTGATTTTGTGATACTAGACTGTAAAGTGGATGAAGAGATTCCAATAATTTTGGGAAAGCCATTCTTGGCCATAGGTAGAGCCCTCATTGATTATGAAACTGGGGAGCTCAAGATGAGACTAAACGATGAAGAAATCACATTCAATGTGCAAAAATCCATGAGGCGACCAAGTGAATTCGTCAATTTCTCTCTCATTGATGTTGTGGATGTGATAGTAGAGGAAGATGATATGTCCTTAACTATTGAGGACCCCCTTGCTGCATGTTTGATGAATTTGGGTGAGGTAAACAGGGAAGAACTGGCAGAATGGGTGTTAGCACTTGAAGGAAAAGGGGTCTGGCCGAGGGCTCTCGAATTTGAGTCATTACACTTAGAGAAAAGAGAGAGCCCGCCAGCCAAGCCATCTATTGAAGAACCACCCAAGTTGGAATTGAAGCCACTTCCACCTTATCTAGTTAATATGAACAAATAACTCAGGGATGATGACATACACGAGGTGCTAGTGGAGAAGGTCAGAGTAGAACACCAACAATCAATTAGACTAGATTTTGAGGATGTCAATGTTGTAGAAAAGATACTAGAGTTAACCAAGGACATTGATGATACGTATTTTGTTGAATCTAGTGTCATTAGTGTTGAGGATGTTGATTGCATTGGTACACACTCCAAGCATTTTTTTCACATTGTGTTTAGATGATGATATGAAAATAGAGTCATCCGAACCACTTGAGGAGTCAAGGAATAAGGAACAAGATGCCTACACTCTGGAATTACTCTTGCCAGAAAGTCGGGAATACACATCGCATCTAAAGGCCAAGAAGTGCAGATTACTACATTGTTTTATTGGGCCAGACAGATTCTTTCCACCACCCCAGGAGCATGATCATAGAGCAGAATCAAAACTTGGGGTCTAATTCATAAGTTCAAAGTGGAAGCATATAGTGATTCAAGCATTTCTCCGAAGGAGCATGGAAAGCAAAACTAATGAAGAGGATGAACATGATGAAGGATGGAAAGCGTCAAAGGATGACGACGCTTCTTGATCAGGGAGTTTCTTGCACCTTATTTTTACTTCTTGTTTTGTCTATATGTGATGCACTGAGGACATTGCATGATTTAAGTGTGGGGTGTTGTAAATATTTATTGTGGTTTGTTGTGTTTAGTGTGCTTTTTTGTTAGTAGTTTTAGCTTTTCATGTTAGTAAGTTTTTCTTTTTTGTAAGTTTTGTAGCTTTTTCTGTTAGTCTTTTTATTTTAGGGTAGAACAAAACAGAAAAAATTATTAGAAATATGTGGACTCTTCCCGTCGATGGATCTCCGAGACAGTTTTCTTGAGGGAAGTAAGTCTAAAGAAAATACCAAAAAGATTTTTGTTTTAGGTAGTGTAGTAATTCCCCCTTGGTTTTTCTTTGGACCGCGGTTCTTTTCCAAGGGTTTTTAATTGAACCGGGTGTAGGTAGCATTTAATTTTTAGGAGTAGGAACCACGAGGCTGAGAAATTAATTGCAGCAATATATCTTGACTTTGTTATTCCTTGAGAATAGAGAGTACTTTGGTTGTGACGCTTAGACTCAGTTTTTGACTCTTGTATACGTACCTTAAATAATATGATTTTAAATTTGCTTAACTACTTTGACTAGAGTGTCCTGATGAATCCAATCCTGAGTGAGTTATGTGCCATGTGTGTGTGAGGTTCGTGTGTTATTCTGTGCATTGCATTTGATGTCTAAAACTTGCCCCGTGTATTTGCAAAGCGAAATAGTAGTTTTGTTCAGTCTTGGAAGTGATATAGGCGTTTCTTTGTTGAGCCAACTATGTATATTTTACCCGCTTAATTGTTATTTATCGTAGTTAACCTCTTTGAGCCTGTAATCCTGTTTCTTTGGCAACCACATTACAAGCCTTACCGAACAAATTTGAATTAACTATCTATTTGAACTTTTTAACCTCTCATGAGCACTTAGATTGTTATGAACTGTGTAAAAGTTAAGGTATGGGGTGGTTGGTTTGGATTTTGAGTGGAACTAATGAAATAAGGAGAAAGGTGCACTGTTTTGAAAAAGTAAGAGTCACTTGGAAAAAAAAAAAAGGCAAAAATAGTTGTATTGTTATGAAAAAAAAATAAAAAAAAATTCCTTGACAAGTGGTGACTCTTGATATAATTGTGCTTAAAGAAGTATGGGTAATAATATTGATGTGAAGGAGGATTTTGGTTTGACATAAGTATGGGGTTTGAATGTTAA
>ML412736.1:1734-12652 GCA_005239525.1 Nicotiana knightiana | reverse complement strand
TAAAAAAAATCAGATTTTTACTTTTAGATAAAGTTTGTTATTGCAATTTTTTTTTTTGTTTCTTTTCGTTTTTTTTGTTCTTTTACGTTTTTTTTAAACTTTTTTTTCTTCTAATTCTTAGATAAAAAATGGCAAATCATATATATATATATATATATATATATATATATATACCAACGTTACTTTTAAACTTAAAGGAAACTATAAAAATAAGAAAACTCAATATTTACACTATAGTTTAAATTATGCAAAAAAATATAATAGTTTACTTATTAAAATTCTAATTAAAAGATACTCCATATATATATTCAGTCTAGTTAAGATTTCATGTCTTTTGCTATAGTACTACCTTTTTGTATTTGAAAACCAAAAAAAGTTATAAATGAAAGTTTAAAAAAAAAAAATTCCTATCTTTTTTTAGTTTATTTTATCCATAATTTTTCTAGAACTACGCTTGATTTGATTCATGTGGAACATGATACGTAGGCTACATAGGGTTCGATTAAATCATTTTTTTAAAATTAAAAAAAAAAAAGAAAAAGGGAATGAAGTTGTGGGATGTGAAAAATGGGAGAAAGAAATTAGTGATAATCATTAAGGAAAGAGAGGAAGGAAAAATGAGCAAACTGAGATGATGCCATATGACCCTACGACTCTCAAAGTCATTTTAGAACCGTTAATTGTTGCTAGGTGCATTGCACGCAATGTGAAATTATTATTGTAAATGCCCTAATGCTAACATGGTGGCTTTGTTCTGTTTTTCCCTATTACCAATTAAGTTTTCTGGATGGTGGTTAGTTTGTTGGCATTTTGGCAAATCATACCTACAACACGTCGAAGCACCAGACAATCATGAATACCAAAGAAACAGACACAGGATTTGTGGACCCGCCGAGGGAAACTGTTGAGTTAGAATCGGAACTGAAAGAGGAGCTCCCTAGGGTAAAACATCAGATGGAAGAAATGTACCAGGCCTGGGTCAGGGGAAACCCTCCGCCTTCATTCCCTACCAGCTATGCAGAAAACCCTGCTTCCATTCCACCACTATCCCGAGACCAAATGGCCAACACCGTTGGCCTTTCCCCACAACATGCACCAGGCTTCATCCCTTACCACTCTTACCCCGACACTTCGTCTTAGAATTTTCATGCTCTACCAACTAAAACAACTTCATACCCTGCTTCAACATCTGCTCGTATTTTTGTACCCCCTCCACAAGCCACCCTTCACCAATCCTCTTGTGAGCCTGCGTTCCAAGCTCCAGATACCCAATATTATACTCCCGAACCCACCTTCAAAGTCCCAGATCCTTACTCCTACACTCCTCACTTTGAGCCTCATGTTGAAATTGAGAAACCACCCAAGAACGTGGAGCAGGAGGAGAGATCTAAAAAGGTAAAGAGTTTAGATCAATCATTGAGAAATATGCAAGGGTTAGGAAGCCAGGTGAGCGTAGCCTATAAGGATTTGTGTCTGTTCGCTGATGTTCAACTACCTGTCGGGTTCAAGATGCCCAAGTTTGAATTGTATGACGGACATGGGGATCATGTAGCTCATCTGAGAGGTTACTGCACTAAAATGAGAGGCGGCGGGGGAAAAGACGAATTGTTGATGGCATACTTCAGCTAGAGTCTGAGTGGAGCAGCTTTAGAATGGTGCACCCGCCAGGACGCCAACAGGTGGTATACATGGGATGATATGGCTCAGGTTTTTGCTCGGCATTTTTAGTACAATATAGACACTGTCCCAGACCGCTTATCTCTGACCAAGGTGGAAAAGAGGCCTAATGAGTGCTTTAGAGAATATGTGGTCCGCTGGAGGGAGCAAGCTGCACGAGTCAATCCTCCGATGGAAGAAGATGAGATGGTTAAATACTTTCTTCAAGCTTTGGAGCCCACTCACTATGGCTATTTGATATCTTCCATTGGTAAGCCTTTCAATGCTTTGGTAAAAATGGGAGAAATGGTAGAAGATGGGCTGAAGTCGAACAAGATCATGAGCTATTCTGCTTTAAAAGCCACAACACAAGCAACTCAGAACGACACGGGAAGCTTTCTGGGTCAAAAGGAACATGATTATGTGGCCATGGTTGTCTCAGGATCACGACATGGCCCCGCGAGTCCACCTCACCAATATACACAGCCTCAACCTCAACCCAAACCTATCCCCGAGCTCCACATAATCCTCCTCAGCATTATTCTCCATACAATGTCCAGTCATTTGTTCAACCACTGGGTCACCCTTTCTGGCGAGCACCAGCGCCGCAAAATACTCGTTCACATTCACAACATTTCCGAGCACCCAATAACCATAGAAAACACGGGCATAGAGCGGAATAGAGGCAACAAAATAGTTTCACTCCAATTGGGGAATCCTACACAAGCTTGTTTGAAAAGTTGAAACATTCTGGCATGATTGAGCCGCTCCTTGGCTATACTCCGGACCCATATGAAAAAGGTTTTGATCCTACTGTACGGTGCATGTACCACTCTAATGTCCAAGGGCATAACATTGAAGATTGTCGTTCTTTGAAAAGGGAAATAGAAAGAATGATTCAAGAAGGGATAATTGTGGTCCAAGGCAGTAATACCCCAAGTGTCACACATAATCCTCTACATGTACATGACAATGTACCAATTGTTGGGATGGTTTGCAATGATGAAAGGTTGGTCGAAGGAGTCAATGAGCCGCCTGGTGAAGACAATGTGATTGAAGTTGGTGAAGGTCCCAACACTTTTGATGTGGAACTCAGTGGCTAAGATGTCGAGTTTGGTGATTAGAAAGACAGTCCTTTCTTGGGTATCCAACAAGGAGTTTTGGTGGTTCATTTTGTAGTCGTTTCTGTCGTCTGGATTATTTCAGGGTTGTAATATGGATATGATCTTGTGGCTCAAACCCTTGTTCTTCTTATTTTGCCTAGTTTATTTTATTGTAGTAACTCATCTAGTGTTATCTAGGATTGTTCCATGGTTGTAATCCACGTCTATTTTGCTTGTTTTGTTCAAACCCTTTTCACCGTCTTTCTAATGCAATCTCCTATTTTCTGTTAGTTCTAATAAGTTTTTGTTTAGGTCACTTTTCCTTTTATAGTTATTTTCATGCTGACTCTAGTGACATGACATGCACACATAGTTCTCAGCCTGATTTTGAAAGTTAGTTTAATTATGAAGCAATGAAACAATTTTGAATATGACAAAAGGATGCATTTGAGGAAACAATAAAGATTCACGCATTCTGAGATAACCTGAAGCTTGAATTGAGTGGAACTGAGGCAGTTGGTCTGAGAAATCAAGAGGTTGATGAGAGCATACAACAATGGAATGCCTCTCAAGCAGTTTGTGGTAGATCAATCAGTGCTGAAATAAGTTCTTCCACATCAAGATAAGGTTGAGTCAAGCCTGCTTCAGACGGCAAGCGTTATTCATTGGAACAAAAGTATTGCCCGTCGGCACTTTCTGTTTGAGTTGATGCCATAAATAGATACTATGTATGATTTCTTTGCTTATCTTCAATTGCATGTTTTGTTTCATACCCCTCTTTTGGAATCAGAAGTAGAGTTAGGAACTAGAAAAAAATAAAGGAAAAGAAAAAAAAGAAGAAAAAGAAAGGAAAATAAAAAAAAAAAAAGAGAAAAGAAGAAAAAAAAATGAAAAAAAGAGAAAAAGAAAGAAAGATGAAAAAGTCAGGTCAGGTTGGAACTACGTTCGACCTGATTCCTTTTAAGGATACGTAGGCAGCCTCACTCTGAGGTTCGGTCCCATTAAAACAAAAATCCAAAAAAAAAATCAAAAAAGAATTCCCTAGACCAAGAAACTAGGGCAGAAGTTTTAATTTTGACTAAAAGATCTCATTTCAAAAGTTGTAATTTTGAACCCTTTTATCTTAAATTATTTTGAGCCTTCATGTCACCCTTTCTTTTTAACCCTGTCCAAAAGCCTACATTACGGTCCAAAGAAATACCTTCTGACCAATCTTTGAGGATGCCAAATCAAGTGTGTGGGTGAAAGTATGATTTTTTTGAATCATGGGTAATACCTTGTTCTCAACACAAAGTGAGAAAATGATAAAATGAGAGAGTCTTATTGGTGAAAACTCTTAGAGGCACCATAAGGTGATAGTGAGTTGAGAGAAAGAGCAAAATGAGAGAGGCTTGGTGTGGAAAACCCTTCGAGCACTACAAGTCGAATAAGGATCGTGAATCAGATAGGATGATCGGAGCATCGAAGCCCAGTTTCATGGCACAGTGGTATAACAAGAGTGGAACATTAGACTTGCTTGACAGATTAGGCTGCTCAATCCAAAAATGCATGTCATAGTCATTAGAGCTGGTGTACATATTTGATAAGTTTCTACTTGGTAATTTTCTTGTTTGATATCATCTCTTTCCATTGTCCCCTACTCTGTTCCTCGTGCTTTGTTCAACTCTTTTTTTTTTTAGTCAACTCGGTCAGAACAAGTGAGAAATGACTTCAAAGTTTGCTACCAGCTTTCCAATTGCACAGAGCGGCATCTGGCTAGCACATCAAAGCGGTATAATTCAGGAAAGAACAATATGCCCATTGATTTGATAATGATCGACATGCTTTGGATTCATGTGAAATGTAAAGGTTCGGTAACTGTCAATTCATGAGCAATACATTGGGTATAAGGTATTGGGCTTGAACTGATCAGAGGTGTTTTCATTGATAAGGGTTTACCGATAAAGTGGTTAACCAATAACAAGTAAGATCTGCCAAGTGGATATCAAAGTTATCATGGCAAGTGAAGGAGCACAATCCCTCAAGGTCAAGGCCACAAGCTAACCACCATGTTTAAACTCACAAGTTTTTCTTTGTCTGAAACAGGGATGAAGGTTGTGTTCACATCAAAGCTTGAATTCTTCAGGTGTGATGCGCCAATTCTGCTTATACAAAGGTTATTGAGAAGATCACACATCACTCCTAGGAGATGCACTTCCTATTCTGGATCTTTCAAATATATTTTTGTTTAGGAGATGCACTTCCTAACTTGAAATTTCACCCCTAGGAGGCGCACTTCCTAGATTTTGGTTCAATTTAAGTTCATCCTTAGGAGACGCATGTCCTAGTTGGAGTCATTGAAGTTTTACCCGTTAGGAGACACACTTCCTAGTAAGGGTCTTTCAGATTACACAGTTTAGGAGACACACTTCCTAAATTGAGCATTTACCCCTAAGAGACGCACTTACTGGTTTGGGTCATTTAAGTTCGTTCCTAGAAGATGCACTTCCTAGTTCGAGTCATTTAAGTTCATTCCTAGGGGACGCACTTCCTAGTTTTGGTTTTCACCCCTAGGAGACGCACTTCCTAGTTTGAGTCGTTTGAGTTCATCCCTAGGAGATGCACTTCCTAATCTGGGTCATTCATGTTATGTTTTTGTTCTAGGAGACGCACTTCCTAGCTTGGTTCATTTAAGTTTCATCCCTAGGAGACGCACTTCCTAGACTGGGTCTTTCATGGTTATATTTTGTTTTAGGAGACGCACTTCCTAATTTAAGTAATTGAAATTTTACCCCTAGGAGATGCACTTCCTAGCTTGGTTCATTTAAGTTTCACCCCTAGGAGACGCACTTCTTGGTCTGGGTCTTTCAGGCTATACTTATGTTTTATGATACGCACTTCCTAAATTAAGATTTTATCCCTAGGAGATGCACTTCCAAATTTTGGGTCATTTAAGTTCATTCCTAGGAGACGCACTTCCTAGTTTGGGTCTTTCAGGTTATGTTCTTGTTTTAGGAGACGCATTTCCTAAATTGAGAGTTTAACCCTAGGAGACGCACTTCCTAGTTTGGGTCATTTAAATTCATCCCTAGGAGACGCACGTCCTAGTTGGAGTCATTGAAGTCTCACCCGTAGGAGACGCACGTCCTAGTTGGAGTCATTGAAGTCTCACCCGTAGGAGACACACTTCCTAGTCCGGGTTTTCAAGTTATGTTTTGTTTAGAAGACACACTTCCTAAATTGATATTTTACCCCTAGGAGACACACTTCCTAGTTTTGGTTCATTTAAGTTCATTCGTAGGAGACGCACTTCCTAGTATGAGTAATTGAAGTTTCACCCCTTAGGAGACGCACTTCCTAGTCCGGGTCATTCAGGTTATGTTTTTGTTCCTAGGACACACTTCCTAGTTTGAGTCATTGAAGTTTTATCCCTAGGAGACGCACTTCCTAGTCTGGGCCTTTCAAATCATATTTTGTTTAGCCGACGCACTTCATAAATTGAGATTTTATCCCTAGGAGACACACTTCCTAGTTTGGTTAATTTAAGTTCATTTCTATGAGACGCACTTCCTAGTGTGAGTCATTTAAGTTTCGCTCCTAGGAGACGCACTTCCTAGTCCGGGTCATTCAGATTATATTTTTGTTCCTAGGAGACGCACTTCCTAGTTTGAGTCATTGAAGTTTCCTCCTAGGAGACGCACTTCCTAGTTTGGGTCTTTCAGGTTTTACTCTTAGCTGACGCACTTGCTAGTCAAACATTCTTGGTTTTGCTCACAGGAGACGCACATCCTTCGAGTCTTTAGTTTACTCTTATCATTGCATAAGTGGTCTACAGTTTTTCTAACAACTCACAAATCTCCCAAGTGCAAACCGGGGCAGAAAATTTTGTTTGTTTTGTTGTTTTGATTGCAGTCACCCACCTGGAGAATGAGGGAGTTCATTTCAAAGTTCAAGTCAGTAGAAGGCTCCCACATGAAGAACGAGGGAAGTAATTTCATAATTCAATTCGAGTTAGGAGTAGCAGAACCTCGCATCAAGAATGCGAGTCGACAATACGAGATGACTAACATAAGTAGTCTCAATCGAGAATAAAAGAAGAAAAAGAAAAAAAAACAAAAAGAAAAGATATATCCAAGTGCAGAAGCTGAGACAAGATATGGATTGCTCAAGACAGGACTGAGTCACGAGCTTTGCATGTCCCGTCATGATCCGAAGAGTTGAAGAAGATTGAACTAGCACCTGCAGCTAGAAAGCATCAAGCTTAAACCCCACCCAGCAGCCGCCTCCTCCTCCCTTCACAAATCTGCCGCCTCTCTTCATCCACCCTAGCGCCGCCGGCCACTCCCCCTTCTCTTTTTCTGGATCGACAACACACAGATACACACATACACACGCACGAACAACAGAGAGGAAAGAGAGCTGACAACCGCAAACCATTCTAAATAGTTCATTTCCATGACTGTTTCAAGCGCAATCGAAGTTTGAGTTCCGAAAATTCGTTCGAGTTAGAAGGTTTTCGTCGAAGTCTTGTTCATGATCTCGTTGCTTATGAGTTTCAAAGCAGTCCAAACATTTGAGTTTCAAATTCAATATCAAGGTCTATTTCTCTTTCTTTTCCTGGTTTGATACTACTTTACTCCTTACTTTAATCAATTTCTCTGATGTGCTTGTTAGTGCTTAGTTCCTTTATTACTTAATTGCAAATGTTCAGTTGTAAGCAATTTGTTTGTATAATTCCTAAAGTGTGTTCATTGGGGTGAAGTGTTTGTCGTGGTGAGAATATTTGTGTATAAAAGTAATCCAAAATGGGCGATGGGTAAGTTCAGTAACATGGATTGTTAAAGTAAATGACAGAGAGATATCAAACGTGCGTAATAGATGTTGAATTGGTTAAACAAGGGTAATTATTTCTTTCATGTTAGAAAAGTCAAATAACCGCTAGCACCATGTTAGGCCGACCACACTTGGGTAGGCAAACTCTAGGTTTTCTTCCTTTCATTTGAGGTAAGAGGTCGTCCCTCAGTTTATTTATCCGAGGAATGCCCTGAAGGATTTGTATATATTTTATTTAGGGGAATGCCCCGTAGAACTTTGTAAATATTTCGAAGGCCGATGATGGAACACTTTGAGCAATCATAGAATAGTATTTTCATTTTTTTTACTTTTGTTTTTGTTTTATTAGGTGGGGACGAGAAGCCTCTTTTGATTGTTTATTTTCTTTTTTTTTGTGTTTTTCTACCTCGATCTGAATATCTTAAAAGTCAACTTGATCATGTACGCAACCGTACTAGGTACGGGACTCGGAGAATTCCTAACACCTTCTCCCCGAGTCAAATGAACCCCCTTACCCGAATCTCTGGTGCAGACTTAGTTAAGAGCCAAATGTGTTTTTGAAAGAAAATTTCATTTTTTTAAAACGGTGACCTGGCACACCGAAATCAAATTTCAGGTGGCGACTCTGAGTTAATCTTTTTAAAACACAATCCTTGGTCACTTTTAAAATTGAAAACCCTTTCGAGCTTTACAAAAATCTTTTTATTATTTTTAAGAAGGTTTAGTGAAGTTTTTTTTTTTTTTTTAAAAAGGGTGTGACAGTAGCAGCCCCTAAAGCAACTACAGTACATATTTCACATAAACTAAGGTTTGCAAAATCCAGATTTCACATAAACAAAAAACAACCCAATAGTTTATTGTCAACTAAGCTCCTGAAGCCCACACAACTAAGGTTTGCAAAAATCCAGATTTCACATAAACAAAAAACAACCCAATAGTCTATTATCAAGATGATGAAAGTTAAAGAATGAGAAGTTGATAAGAATATAGGGAGCAAGTGACAGAAGAATTGTCCAGAATGAACGAAGAAGAAATGCCGAGAAGGAAGAAGAATTGTTAAGAAGCAACGGAGCAAGTACCTGTTGTTGCATTCTGGTCATGAAACTAGCAAATTGTCCATGCATCCTCTTGTCCACTTCTAGATGGATATTCTTGTCTACTTATGCATTTGCGTGTTCACGCTCCTCTGCCAACTTCCTTTGCAACTCAAGTTCCATATTTCTTTGCAACTGAGCAGCCATTTGTTCACATTCTTCTTCCAACTTCCTATCCATCTCGGCTTGCATCTCTTGAGCAACAAAGAGAATTGAAATAAATTTCCTTAATATGCATGTTACAATGTCCCTAATGAATAGTTAATTTCCCCTTTATATAGTAGGGGAGTTTCACCCTAAATACAATTCTTAAATAGGATAAAAATCTTTCTTTATGCTAATCACTGATTCACTGTTGATATGGACCGAGATTTACGCCGTGATATCTGGTTGGGCACGGATTTCACGTCTCTTTGTTAGCCATGTTCGACCGTTTGGTAATGCTCTCTGAAGTTGAGGATTCAAAATGGACCCGAGAGATGTGGCCCCGATGCTTTGGAGGGTGGATGTTTTGCTCAATCCCCGATGCAAGAGGTTTTTCGCCCAGACTCTGATCCCTTATGATCACGTTTCAGTCCCGTTTGTCTTACCGAAGATGTTCAACAGGCCCAATTTTACCCATATACAGATAGTCTCCTCGTTTCTTAGAGAGGAGGTTAACCGAAACAATGAGAAACGACATATGCTTTTCATATCCTTCTTAAATATGCCGCAACATAAACGACAAAGAAGCCAAAACAACCCCTCAGTCATGTTGTTCTGGCTTTGAACACGTGTCATCCATCGACATATCACCTCGGAATGTGAAGCATCACGAAACCTCTATAAAAGTTTTCATTCTTCGTTTATTTTTCACTCTTTGACCAATCTTCTACCTTCGATTCTTAAAGTTGTTACTCACCTTCTTCGGACTTCCATATCTTTACCTCCGTTCTTTAAAATTGCTCAGTAATTTCCGAATTTTAACCTAGTCTTTACCCAAATCATCACACTTGACTCTTCATTTTTCAAAACCTTTTCTTAGACCTTTCAAGATTTTTCAGATAACAATGGATAAAATATCCAAATTTGTTCCTCAACAAGTGTTTCTTCTTCTTCCCAAGCGACCGCTGAAATCAATGAGGTCACTCTTGATATAGTCTTCCTCGAGACGTCTGCTCCTGGAACAACTACTGATGAACCAGCTCCGGATCCTCCCTTAAAAATGTTCATCCCCAGGGGCTTCTCTACTCAGTTGAAGATGACATTAAATTCGAAAATCCCTCATGGGTGCAGGTCCAGGGTGAAGGAGTATCAAGGTATATATGCTCCATTACTGAAGACGTCTCTCCCCTGGTCCGAGGGGATTACAACTGGGAGGGTAAGGACGATTATTACCCGGGACTAAGGACGCCATCACTACCCATGTGGAGGGGTATCTAAGTGTTTACACTTATTCTTTCATATTGGGCCCGGTGGACCTGGTTGTCTTGGACTTCTGAAAGAGGTATGGAGTATGCCTCGGTCAGATCCACCCGTCGCTGTGGAGGATCGTGATCCTCCATCGTTACTTCGTGAACAAGAACGAATACCGTCGGTTCACCATCAATCACCTATTCCGCCTATACAGTCTCCGAATTTTTTAGGGGGACAAATAAAGCTCACACGCTGGGTCAGCAAAGCTCCATTCTAGAGTATCGATGAGGACCAAGACCGAGGCTGGAAGGGACGCTTCGTTCGGATGAAGATCAAAAACTTGATTCCCCCCGAGTTCATGTCGTTACCTGATAAGTGAAATGCATATCATAAGTACAGTTTCCTTTTGAATGCCAATTTTACGTTTATATCCTTTTTTTCTCACTGGTACTTGTGGTGGTGCAGTCGTCTCTTGAGTCCCAAACGCTATCCCTCGGCTCAATGAGTGGATCGAGGGAATTCTGTTGGTTGATTTCCCAATGCACACGCAAGTGTACGTGGTCGACAAGTAATATAGGAATTGAAGTCCAGATATCGTACCCACAGGGACTTGTGATTAACTATCCACTAAACTAAACTCAAACAAATATTTAACTAGAATTAATCTAAAATAGTAAATCAAAAGATTAAATAGACAACTAACTTAAAGATGAATTCAAGGTAAATTGATATTCTAGAGTTATGGGTTGTTAAACAATCACGTTGAGTTTTCGACCTAAATCTTCTAATCAGGTTTATTGATTGACGAGGTTAATATTGCTCGTAGCCTTCTCCCGAAGTACAACTCGCCTATTCAAG
>ML412734.1:0-26926 GCA_005239525.1 Nicotiana knightiana | reverse complement strand
TATATATATATATATATATATATATATATATATATATCTTCTTATGTAAATTTTTATGTGTGTATCGGGTGGCACGTCGCCACGATTATGTTATTCGGATCGGGTTGCACGCCGCAACAGTGTGATCATGAGTAAGGTTCCTATATTTATTTTCTTATGCTTTACTTCCTATTGTCACACCTCTTTTTTCACCGGTGAGGGTAATAAGGGAGTTTTTTCAATTAAAGTGATATTATTCGGTTTTAGGACTTATTATTACAGAGTCGCCACCCGGATTTTTGACGATGCTCCGGGACACTGTTTTGTTTTAAAATCCCAAACCGAGGAAATTTTGACTCTGTTTTAATTTGTCTGCGACCTGAAATCCGATTAAGGAATTCTGTTAACCCGGTAGAAGGTGTTTGGCCTAATTATCTAATTATTTACATATTTTAAACCTATTGTGCTTTTTAGCCTTTTTCACGTTTAAAACCACTTTTAATTTTATGGATTTATCTTGATAAGTCACGATGTCGTGCACTTATTTGATTTTGGACACATTACAACTACGCCACATGAAATGCACCCGTAATTACAACGTGTGATTTTTATTAGTTTGAAGTTGAAGATGGGGACATGAGTTATCGCACCCGCGTGTAGATTATGTAATCAAGACTATGGTCATGACAGTTTTATAGTGCCTATTTGAGGTGATGTTTGATTATTCTTTATGTTTTCTATTTGAAGGAAAATTTTAGTTTTAAAATCAATTACGATGTTTTTATGGATTTATCTTGGACAAGTTACGATGACGTACACTTGTTGTTTTTGAACACATGGTAATCACGTCACATAAAATGCACCAGTGGTTGCTATATGCGTCTTATTTAGTTGTTTGGAGTGAGGGTCGGGGGCATGAGTTGCCACTCCCGAGTGTAGTTTATGGTAATTTGAGATAATAGTTGATTCTTTTCCAAATTTCAACCTAAAGATGTATTTTTCAACCTAAAGGATATGTGGAAGATTGTTTAAGCTTAAATTCTAAAGGACACAAATCTTGGGCTATGGCCATATTTAGCCCAATTATCATTTGACTCTTTTGGCCGATCCTAATTGTGGCTAATTTATAGGGAGGTCACTAGTTCAGGAAATCCAACTAAGTCTTAATAATCTTTACTTTCCAGTTTGATGAATAAATAGGAAATATGGTAATAAAAAATACACGTTCATTCATACATACACTTATGAGCATAACACAACGGATTTACTGGTTTTTCATTTTTGGCAACCTAAACATAAATCTAAAATTCTCATTAATTCTGAAATGGATTGGCAAGGCAAAATCATGCTACTTTCAAAACTTTTATGATTTCTTAGCAAAAAGATTGAACTTTAGGCAGTGTTATTAATTTTTGAGACAGTGATTCTTATCAATTTAAAACAAACTGATCTCATGTTTCTAAAAGCTTAAAATTCACATGTATGGATACATTGATTTTCGCAGATTTTATAAGACATAGGATAATCTACTGATTCTATTCATGTTGAATTTCTACTGAATTTGAGATAACCATTTTTTCCTAAAAATCCAAACGGGGTGTTTATACAAATTTTAATATATGTTCTTTTGTCTAACATCATTTGCAGAACAGACAAAATTGTAAACTCGAAATGTTAGGGACATGAATAAAACTGAAATTAAACGTACAGTCCAGTCTTAAATTACATTACAATGAAAGCTAACTAAATACAGAGGAATTATAACTTGACTGCCGCTATACACTTTCCAGAATTAAAGAAACTAAAAATAAGATTCTAACTAATTTGCTGACTTGAAACTCCCTTGAGGCCTTACGTTTGAGCCTTCTCTTTGTAATCTGTAGAACACCCCCAATATAATTAAGGTGTTGTGCAACTACCAAAACAAAACTGACCATGAAGAGGTCAGTTTTAATCCTGATATTGCGTGTGTTTAAACCATACTATCTGGCAGAATTGTTTATGCGCTTTCTCATTGAATATGATCATAAAAGGATCAACTCAACTCCGGAATGTCATTTTCATACTTTGGACTTTCAGTTCATATTAATTCCTTCACTTGATTCTTTAGGCATTTTAAGAGGATAAATCTGACCATAATAAAGTATTCAGATTATTTCCTCTAAGGAGCCCTTGATTATCCACTTTATATCCGTAAAGGGTGATTTTCAGCACCCTAGGCTACTGTTTATGAACTACCTAGGGGTTAATTTTACTACTAAAGAGTCAGATTCATATACCCAAGCGCTAATACTAACATAATTCTAAACTCTATAGGAACTTTGCTTATCTAGGCATTTTTAGAGGATGAATCTGACCATCCAAGGGTTCAGATTCTCACTATAATGCCCTTAACAACTACATACTTTATACCCTTTTTGAAGGGTAAACTTCAGCCATTTATACTACTTTTGTGCACTATCATGGGGTGAATTTTACCTTTAACAGGTCAAATTCATCTACCCCTAGTGCTAGTACTAACCTATCTAGAGACTTGCTTGTTGAATCTCTTTATTGACCAAAGAGACTCAATTGAAAGCATATTTTCTGCACACTTATAGAGAGAACCTGACCATAGAGAAGGTCACATTCTACACCTTAATGCAGCCTTATTTTTTAGGAGGTAGAACTACGAGTATTAACTACATTTATATACCTATAATTTGAAATAAACAAAATATACCAGAAAAGAAATACCAACAGTAGGATTACATTTATCACACTCATAAACTCATTACCACACCCACATTGTCACATTATATAGAGCAGAAGAAAAGAGTTTCAGACATCAAAACAAACAGCTTATAATGAACAGAAAATGACAATTTCAAATCAACATTTCATTGAGAACGGATAAATGGCTACATACCTTCTTTAAGAGTAAAACAACAAAAAACTTGACCAAATAAACGTCAAGTGTAGGCAGTAATCAAAAGGAGAATGTCAGCAACAACAAACAAGAAAACCAGAGGAAAAACTAGTCCAACAAGAATACACCCAGAAATCTTGAGTATGAATGTTTGGAAGAAAACCTCCAGAAACCCAAAATTCAGAAAAGAGAAGATAGCAGCTGAACTAGGCCATCTACTTATGAGTTTGTTTTCCAAAAGGAAATCAGATTTTTCTAATAATACTGTTCTTTTTCAAAACATTTTAAATGGAAAAAGTATTTCTGAATAGGGAGGATTCTGTATTCCAGCAGCTCAAAAAGTGTCAAAAATATCCACTTCATCTCTAGAAAGAGGGTCTATTTATAAGATATTTGGGAATGGGATCTTCTTTTGAATATTCCCTATCCAAAGCTCAAAAATAGCACTCAATAGTACATAAGGCAGCTGTCAACCCTATCTTTGGGACAGGTGCCCCTATTTTAGAATTTTCCTCTTTAGAAAATACCATTTTAACCTAAGAGCCTGATTTCCTAAACTGAGTTACCTAATGTACCCCTTAGAGTCCCTGAATTTATCATTGGGTAATCAAGGTTAAGCTCACTTGGGTTATTATTTAAAGTTTGGTTAGTTAACCTTAGTTATGTTCTTTATTCAACCATTAGTTGTTCCTAACTATGGTTGAGTCAAAACTAGTTAAAGGTCAATTGATTAAGTGCCTAGGGTTGATTTCATACTAGTTACCTAGGTTTAGGTTGACTAATCATCATTTTAATTAAGCTCAATTGAGACGAATCTTGATTTTTATACTTAGGTTAGTTGAATCAACTTGATTAATCAATTGACCTAGCTGATTAAAAGAATTATTCTGAAAATCAATAGCTCGCTAAGTTAATTTGTTCGAACAATTTTATTAAGATTATCTAGTTGATTAACTTTACTGAGTGATTAACTTTAATATTAAGTGAAGTCGCAAATCAGCTATCCTACTTTTAAGCATCAAGCATGATCAAATTCCTAATGACTTGGTTAATTAACTCTAAATGACTGACTAAAGTTGGATTAAGATTAGCAGCTAACCAATGTCAGGTTTAAGGTTAGTTAACTTTATTAATCACCATTTTAGATACACATGACATTTACGCAGTTGGGATAGGGGTAGCATTCAGGTGACAGGGTCCAAACAAGACAAAATCGCATTTTGAACAAGTAATCAAACAAAGTCTACAACAAAAGACCATGGCTAACAGTCAGCTTCAGGGAACAAACAGAATCCTAAACAAGACTTGAATTCAGGGCATTGATATCAAATATATATTAAAAAATGCATACAGAATTCAAGCTAATCGATTTAGACCTAAAATAGTTGTTACATAATCAACTCATGTATTCAAATGTTTACCTAATCGGGCAGAACAAACAAATACCAAATGAGAGCAACAACATATTAATGGAAGGCATAGACAAAAAACAAAGACGTATTAACAAAATAAACAGACGGTAANAACATATTAATGGAAAGCATAGACGAAAAACAAAGACGTATTAACAAAAAAAAATAGACGGTAAACACACATGTTTTGATTTTCTTTCAAAAATTAAGGGGGGAAGCTAAAAGGGGGGGGTACTAGTGAAGGGATTTTGGACAGATTTCGGCGACTTGCCGGAACTTGGCCGGTCTCGGACGAGTGTGGAAATGGTACAAACCCACATGATTCGATAACACTCAACAAGAGCTATCGACTCATGCCGATGTGACCCACTGGAGGTCTTGGAATCAACTCGTAGAGGAAGTCAGCTCCTTTTGGATTTTCAGATCTGAGATTGGTCGAAACTGCGCGGTTTTTTGGGGAAACTGGTTGTGGGATGGGATTAAGGGTGAGGAGAAGGTTATAGGGTGAGAGTTTGGGGTCGATTGGTGGAGGTCCGGTGGCTGGAAGAAGGCGGAATCTGATGAGGTGGCTAGGGTTTGCGAAGGGTTAGAGAGACAGATAAGAGAGATAGTCCGTGTGGGTGTTTGGGAGGTGAGTTCTGAGGGGGTGGGGGCGTGTTAGGACAAATTTATAGTGGGTGTAAGAGGGGTTCCCAGTCGTTCGATCTATCTTGATCAACAGCTGGGATTTGCTCTTTCAAATGAAACGAGGTCGTTTTGGGTGGTGTAAAGGGCTGGCCGGATTGGGCTCAATTGGGCTGGGGGTGTAGTGTTTCTTTTGTGCCTGGGCAAATTAGCCCAGGTCCGATTTTAATACCCTAGGGTCAGTTGGACTTAAATTAATTTAATTAACACTAATTCTAATTAAATTCAAAAATGTGATAATTAGTTCTGACCTTATTTTCGTCAAATTATAAACTAATTAAGAATAAAATAATAATTTAATATTCAAATCAATAGTTCGTTAGATAAATGACTAAATTGATTATTTAACCATTAGCTCACATTATGTCAATTAATCGTATTTTCGTCATCAATTAATTAAACCAATTATTAAATAGTATATTAATTAGCTCTAATTCTATTTTTTATCTAATTGAAAAGAAAAAATTTACTTAACGAGTGAAAGAAAAAAAGTGGAATTATCAATTAACACTGGCAATTATTTGAAGGATAAATTTTGTAATTTCCTAAGAATGATTAAGGTTATGCACCTAATTATGCATTTTTTAAGTTAGTTATCAATTTTATAGGATGAATTATGATTATGTAATGCAAAAATAATTCACAATTAATCACTAAAATTCAACAGGTATTTGGAAAATTAATTTATTGTATCGAATTTGTAGGAGCACATGGTGGGTAAAAATCACATGCTCACACCTATTTTCTGAAAAAAGTTCATATCAGTTGCGTGAGTTGAATAGTCCCTTCCTAAGTCGTTTCTTATTACCATGTTCGAGTTATGAACTATTGGCGCGATGTGGTATCATGTGAGGTTGTTGGTCATGTTTGGGGTGATTTGTTGTCTGAGCCGTTCATACTGGGTGAGACGAGATTTTCGGATCAGGGATCAGTGCGAAACGGTTATGTGAAGTGTATATTAAAGAACAAATACCGTTATTCAGGTTCATAACGAGGTGATGATTCTAATCAACATGAGATATTCAATGATTTGTTAACTCTGCAGTTGGGTATGAATTTCTACACATCTCCTCCGTTGTGGTGGTATCATCAGCATTATAGCAGGATGTATGTATATATATCATGAGGTGCATTGGGAGCATCAGATTCGTGGAATTTTGTCTATTAAGGTTCATGGAACGTCATTGTGGTTAGATGATGAATCTTGCTGTGCATGGTGCTAATTCAGCAAAGTTATGCAGTCATGTTTTGGCATGTTGTGTGGTAGTCGATACGGTGTTTATATGTTGGAAGTAGGCCTGGCAGAGAATTTCAAGTGTTGGAACTAGGTTCTGAGCTTATTATAAGGATAAAAGAAGAAATCTTAATATTTGATCAAGCTAATGTACTCAACTGGGTTGTGGTAGCACGGGCAGGTGCTCGAGGTGTTAAATAGTGATTTTAGATAACTCCAGAGTAGTTCTTAGCACGTTCGAGGACGAACGTCAATTTAAGTGGGGGAGAATGTAACGACCGGACCGGTCATTTTGAGCTCAAGCGCTTTGTTCAGTGGTTTAAGGTCGTGATCAACTTCATTTTAGGTATTATGACCCGTGGGTGTGGTCGGAATTGAATTGCAGGGAGTTTAGAGTTGGTTTGGAAAGAAAATTCTCATTTCAGAAGCCTTAAGTTGGAGAAATGGGCTAATATTGGAATTTTGAGTAAACGACCTCAGAATCAGGATTTGAGGGTTCCTGCAGCTTCGTATGATGATTTCGGACTTGGGTGTATGTCTGGATAAGGTTTTGGATAACCCGGGAGCGTTTTGACGCATATTGTGGAAGTCAGCATTTTTGAAGAAATTTCCTAAGTTTGGCTTGAAGCGCATTTCAGTGATGTTGATGTCCGTTTGGAATTCTGAATTTGGGAATAGCTCCGTATGGTGATTCTGGAGTTGGGAGCGCGATCAGAAGTGATTTTTGATGTCTGTAGGTCATTTTGAAGTCATTTGGCTAAAGATAGAAATTTGAAGGTTTTTGAGAAATCCGACCGGAAATGGAAATTTTTATATCGAGGTCGGAATGCGATTCCAGAAGTTGGATCAGGTCCGTAATGTCGAATATGACTTGTGTGCAAAATTTTGGGGTCAATCGGATGTGATTTGATAGGTTTCGGTATCGAATGTAGAAGTTTGAAATTTGAAAGTTCATAAAGTTTGGATTGGAGTGTGATTCGTGGTTTCGGCATTGTTTTATGTGATTTGAGGTCTCGATCAAGTCCGTGGGATGTTATGGGACTGAGTTGTGTGATTGGACGCGGACCTGGGGGCCTCGAGTGTGTTTCGGGGTGGTTTTGGATCATTTCGGGATGCTTTGAGATGGCTGATTCTGGTGTTGTTCTTCGCGTTCGCGAGGATCCCTTCGCGTTTGCGAAGAATAATTTGTCTTCAGGGACTATGCTCTTCGCGTTCGCGAACAGTGTCTCGCGTTCGCGAAGAAGAGAAATATCTGTTGCACAGGTCTGACTTCAGAGGCTCATATCTCACAATCTATAAGAAACTTTGAGATGATGTAAAACATAACATTTATAGCCCTTTGTCTCTAGTTTCTGGAAAAGTAAACCATTTAGCATTGGTATTTGTGTACAAAGAGATATGGCTGCAACACTACAGGGTGTCCGGGAAGATGAAGAACAAATTTGTATTGCACAGGGCTGGCTTGCAGCTTATATATCGAAATCTATAAGGAATTGGGAGATGACCAAAACATGAAAGTTGTATATCTTGGAGTTTAGTTTTCAGAACAATAAACCATTTGTTATTTGAGGTTTTTGTGCCAAATGTTATGAACATTCTACTAGAGTCTGTCTTAGAATTGTTTGGAATTTGCCTTTTGAGATTTTTGTTCTTCGCGAACACGAGGGTAGGCCCGCTAACGCGAAGAAGACTTGCCTGGCAGTGTTTAAGTTTTCAAAAAATGGGTTATGCTCATTTCATCTCATATTCTCCATGGGAGACGACCTAGGGGTGATTTTGGAGCTCCGTCTTCATTATCTATGTCAAGGTAAGTGATTCCCACCTATTTTAAGTTAAATACTTGGATTATGTATATATTTAACATGGAAATTCATGGAAAATTAGTGAAAACTTGGGATTTTGGGAGAAAACCTAGAATTGGTAGGTTTGAATTTTTACCATGAATTCGAGCATGAAAATTAGAGTAAATTGTATATTTGAGTTAGTAACGCTATGGGTAGGGTATATCTTCGAGAAATTTTGGATTCTGGGAACGTGGGCCCGAGGGAATTTTAGTCATTTCACTAAGCGGAGTTGGGAAAGTATATGATTTGAAATTGTTGCAAATATTAGAGTATATTTTCATTGGTTTGTCGTTGTTTGGATAGTTTCGGAGCGTTGTGCGACGTTTGGAGTCATCGGAAGGGCTTGGAGGCCGGTTAAGGAATTTCGGAGCGAGGTAAGTCTCCTTTCTAACTTTTTGAGGGGGATTTGTCCCCATAGGTGAACTAATTAATGATGTGATACTATTTGCGGGGGCTACGTACGTACGAGGTAGCGGGAGTCCGTGCGTAGCTACTATTATACTTGTGTCCGGGTAGCCTAGGACCCACTAGCATGCCTTACCTATTATACCTGTGATCTTGTTTGTGATATTAGAATGCTAATATAACCGAAATTGTAATTGAATGACTAAGGAAGATTAGAGTTTATTTTCCTAAACCATCTTAAAATAGAATTGATTTCCTTCGCTGGCTATTATATTTCCGGATAAGGTTGTATTATCAAACATTATAAAAAACTTGGCAAGTGAATTTCAAAAAGTACTTTAAACACTATTTTATGGTTTTTAAAAGAGAAATCTGTCATTTACTTGAGTATTTGTTTTCCCGATGTATTCGGGGTGGACTATTGATTGTGCCTGACTGCATGTGACCGCTTCGAAATTTACATTCCGCGAGCGGAGTGTTATTTCCCCCACTCTCATGGGAGCAGGTCGTACTCCATGACGGATTTAAAATGTGCTTTTGGTACGGGCTGTTCGATCCTCGGAAGTGCATAAACATGATTATTATATTGAGAGGTGCACTTATGGGATGGGCCATTCGATCCTCGGTAGTGCACAGAGATGATTATTATATTGAGAGAGAAACTTTTGGTACGGGTCGTTCGATCCTCGGCAGTGTATAGACATGAGTATTTTATTAAGAGGTGCAATTTTGGTACGGGTCGTTCGATCCTCGGCAGTGCACAAAGTTTATTATTATGACGGCTCAGGCCGGTTGTCTTTATCACGTATGCGCATGCTAAATTGTTAAATGTTTTTCATGGATTGTTTTTTAAAACTTACAAGATATTTTGGGGAAAACAAAGAGAAAATTGTTTATTTAAAATATTTGGGGGGAAATGACGAAGTGGTAACTGTTTGTTTATTCCCAGTATTTACTTGGATTTCAGTGCCTTATATATATTTCTGCTTTACTACCTTAACATGCCTACCGTGTTCATCTTATGCTATTAATTAATTTGCTGGCACTTAGTGAGTGTCTAATTCGACCTCTCGTCACTACCTCTCTGAGGTTAGGCGGGTGACTTATTGAGTACACGTTGTTTTTGTACTCATGCTACACTTGATGTGCATTTTATTGCACATGTACTTTCATAGCAATGTGGAGGATTCAGAGACTTTGGCGAGTTGCATCATCCGGAGGCGATCCGCAGCTGACAGAGTCTCCCTCGTAGTGTATTTATTTTTATTTTAAATTTCCTTGTCCAAATTTGTATTTCGGATAGGCTTTGTGATGATTGTATAAATTCTTAGAAATTGCTCATGTACTTGTGACACCGGGTTCTGGGATGAGTTGGGATATATTGGCTAAAGTGTAATATTCAAATCATTGTTTTACTTAACAGATTTTATTTGGTTAGTATGTAATAAAGCGAAAGGAAATGTTTTTTTTTTCACAATTGTTAAAACCGGGAAATATTTAAATTAATAAATGATTGGCTTGCCTTAAAATGATGTCCGGCTCCATCACGACCTTATGAATTTTAGGTCGTGACATTATATGGAGCTTGGTAAAGATGGGCATTTCTGGGAGGTGGATCTCGGTTTTGTGTATAATATTGTGGCCGCGTGTTAGGTTGCAAATTCATCACCGCATAGGGAGGCGGTGCCATGACATAAGCAGCATCTTGATTGGGATAATTGTGTTGTGGAACCTTAGGATGCATGTATGACTGGTTGAACAACCTACGGGCTCCGCTCAAGCTGGAAGCCATCATGGCTCCATCTTCTTTCCCGTTTTTATTCATCAAACCCTCTGAACCATTTTGAACGACTTGTGATGTGTCCTTAAAAGAAACATGACTCAAGATTCGACGCGTTTTTAAACCATTTTCGACCATCTCCTCAATGTTGATAGCCTCAGGGAACGACTTACCCATAGCGGACATCATGTTCTGGAAGTAGTCCGCCTCTTAGGCCAGTAGGAAGACCACAACCATTTCTGCTTCGCCCATTGGAGGCTTTACCTTGGAAGCTTGCTCATGCCATTTGATAGAATATTCACGGAAACTTTCCCCGATTTTTGGTTTCAAATTGGACAAAGAGTTTCTGTTGTGATCGACGTCCACATTATACTAGAACTGGCGGACAAAATCTTGGATCAAGTCTGCCCACACATGTTAATGGGTGATTTCTTGATCCATATACCACTCGAAAACGATTCTGATGAGGATTTCTCCAAAATAGGCCATTAGCAGCTCCTCTTTTCAACCAGCACCTCTCAACTGGCTACAATATCATTTTAGATGAGTGATCGGGTCTCCGTGCTCGTCGTACTTTTCAAATTTTAGCATTTTGTAGCTAGCCGGCAAGTGAACATGGGAAACATACACAGGTCGGAGTATGGGACACTCTTTTCGCCACTCAGGCCTTGAATTGTTTCAGGCTTTCTTCCAGGCTTTTCATCTTCCGAGCCATTTCCTCCACCGAGAAATAATATTCCAATGGTTGAGTAAATGAGTATGGGGTCACGTATGTTATTTCTTGTTGAAACTATGGACCTTGAAAGGTGAACATTGGAGGCTCAACATACAATTGTGGTATAGTTGGTTGTGTTGTGGTGTAGACTGGTGCTGGACCGTGATAGTGAACATTGGAGGCTCAACATATGGCCTGGTATATTTGGTTGTGTTGTGGTGCAGACTGGTGCTGCAGAGAACATAGTTGGCAGTGCCTTTGAGGCCGGCGCTTGGGGAGAACCATAGAAGGAATTTCGGGACCGCTAAACGGCATTAGAGGGTACCCTCATGGAATAAACAGATTGGACATAGGAACATTGGTAGCCCCACGTGATCTAGGGATCAACTCAGGGAACCCAGGGATTGCACTTGGCGGTTCCCTACCATTAGACCACGTTCCTACATTTCCATCATGCGGAGATGCAGCATCCTATTCTCTTCAGCAATTGCTGATTCTGGTTGTGGAATAGTCGATGCTGGGCCATCCTCAGGATTGATAATTGGTAGATGACTGTCGGAGGACATAAGAAGTTTTCCTTTAGATCTTCTAAAGTATGGATGAGAAATCAGATTACCAACAAAACCAACCACCTGAACAGAACCTGGCTAATTTGCACATACCAAAACCTTGTTAGTTTTCAGACATTTAAAATATAGGAAATCACATGTTGGGATGCAATACACCTAACAGTTAAATGCTTCTACCATGTGTTTGAATGGTTTCTTGTTTCATCCTGACCAGTAAATGTGCCTTTTCACTCTGCACCTCTTTTCTTTCATTTCCACTCTCCTTTTCTGTTTTTCTTATTTTTTTTGGATCTTTCACATCTTGATTTTTCCTCTTTTTGTTGTTTTCGCTCTTTGTTTTTCCATGTTATTTTTTGTCGCTCTTTTCTTTCTTTTGCACTCAATTTTCTCTCTTTCTTTCTTTTCTTTTTTTTCGGTTTATTTTTCACTCAATTTGTTTATCCTTACTATCGAATCCGATGAGGATTGCCTACGTATCACGACACCGCATGAATCAGATCACTACGTAGTTTAGGAAACAAATGGATCCTAATCATAAAATAATTTGGATTTTGGGTTTTGAAAGAAAAAAAATTAGAAAGAAAGACTTCTAAAAATTCTTTTACATTTGTTTTGAACCTAGGGAACTTCAAAAGTAAAAAGAAAATATTTTTGTTTTAATTTACATTCGTTTTCTCTTTTTCTAAAGAAGAAAGAAATATTTTTGAATTTTGAATGTTGCCTCTGAATTTACGAAAGAGGGAATTTAAGAAAATATTTCGGATTTCTGAGATTTTAAAAAAAAAAATTATGAAAGTACTTCTAAAGAAAAACAAAAATATTTTTGGACTTCAATTTTTTAATTTTTATGACATTTACGAAAGAAAGACTTCTAAAGAAGAAAAAGAATATTTTTGGGTTTTGTTTTTCTGATTTGTTTTTTTAATTGTTGGGAAAAATACTTCAAAATAAAGGAAACCCGTATTTTAGATTTTGATTTTTGATTGATTTTTTTATTTTTATTTTTCGTATGAAAGACTTTGGAAAGAAGGAATTATTTTTTTTGGGTTTAAAAATTCCTTTTTTTTCTAAGGAAAAGCTTCTAAAGAAAAAACTATAAGAAAATTCTTTTGGACTTTTTAAAAAATTTAGGCCGGAATCGATGAGGCTTGCCTACGTATCTCACATCCGGTGAGAATCATACTTGCGTAGCTCGGTCAATTTTGACTTAATAGGGAAAACATGACTTTTTGAAAATATTGGCTTATTTTATTTCTCTTTTTTTCAAAATTTCAGTAGAGTTTCGAGATTTTTCAAACACCTGGATTTTATTAGGAACCGAGTAAATTTCTCTCTGCATCGCTCTTGGTTTTTCTTTCCCTATTCTAGAAGCCGGTCAACGTGGAAGAAGAAATAAACATATGCACAAGTAGCACGTAAAAATGCATCAGGATGATCTTTTATATTGGGTACACTTATCCTAGACAGACTCAACGCCTGTGTTGAGTCTCCAAAGTCAATTGCACGTGATAAAAACAAACATTCCTACTAGGGATCCGGCATGAGGCTATGTTACGCTAGGTTTAAAACCTGGGGAGTGTTGTTCTAGACCGGGCTTACCCGAGCAGAAAACTCGAGTCGGGGGGGGGGGAGGGGGCAGTTTACCGGGAATACAGAAGCTTCATCGGCTTTGCAACTTATCCGATCCTCATTCTAAAATTGGGGGTACGACTCTAATGGAAAAGAAGCCACGCAAAGCGCACACTCCCTAGAAGATTTAGAAGACTCAGAGAGAATAAGGGTGTCGTAATAGTTTTATATACAGTTCACGCAATATCAAAGCGGTAAAAGGCCGCAATTGGCACATTAGGCTCAAACAAGTAATATCAGACAATCACAAGAAACCCAAGTATAACAGTTATTCTAAGCTCGAAAACCCTAAACAAGAGATTCTAGGTTCTTTTCCTAACAGAGTCGCCAAAGCTATCACACCTCCTTTTTCAAAGGAATAAGAGTTTTTCCTATTAAAGTAATATTATTCGAAATGGGATTATTTATTTAGTTTAGAGTCAACACTTGGAATAATTATTATGGTGTTCCCAGTCAGCGATTTATTTTAAAATTCCAAATCGAGGAAATTGACTCTTATTTATGATCCACGAACATAGAAGACCGAGTAAGGAATTCTGTTAACCCGGGAGAAGGTGTGAGACACTCCCGAGTTCCGTGATTTTAGCACGGTTGCTCAACTATTAGTAATTGATATAATTATTTGATTTGTTACATGTTTAAAATGTATTGTGCATTTTTAGTTTCTAACTGCTTTTAGTCATTTGTTTAACGCTTTTAGTATTTATGGAGTTCTTTTGGAACAAGTTACGATATCGTGCACTCGTTTTTTCTGTACATATTACGAATCGCATCACGTGAAACGCACTCGCGATTTACAATATGTTTTGTCACGACCCAAAATCCATAAGGTCGTGATGGCGCCGAACATCATTGTCAGGCAAGCCAATTATTAATTAATTTAAATGAATTCCTGTTTTAGCATTTATGAAAAACATTACCTTTCACTTTATTACATAGTAACAACATAAAATCCGCTATGTAAATACAATGGTTTAAATAGTCCTATTTTAGCAAATATATCCTAAGACATCCCAGAACCCGGTGTCACAAGTACGTGAGCAATTTCTAAGAATTTTACAATTTCTACAAAGCTTGTCCGAAATACAAGTGGACAAGGAAAATTAAAATAATGTAATACAGTATGAGGGAGACTCCGTCAACTGCGGATCGCCTCCAGATGATGCAGCCCGCCTAAGTCTCCAAATCGGCCACATCGCTATGAAGGTACATGTGCAATAAAATGCACAGCAAGTGTAGCATGAGTACAAAAACAACATGTACTCAGTAAGTCGCCCACCTAACCTCAGAGAGGTAGTGACGAGAGGTCAAATTAGACACTTGCTAAAGGTCAATTTAGTATATTCAAGTGTGACGTTAAGCATGATTATCATAGGCAATTTATTAAAATCGGGAATAAATAATATCAACTATTTCCACATTTAACAATTTAAATATTCATCATATTAATATCAATTAATCAACATGGGTGATTTGATCAAATAACATATAATCAACCGAAAGGAACAACTACTTCCAAAAATCGTTAATAACTTTAAATCTCTGTAATTTTAGTTGACAACTTACAAATTCAGGCTAGTAATCAGGCAAAATCACAGCAAATACGCAGTAAATATCATGCGCAAGCAATGCCGAGGGTCGAACAGAGTGGACCAACAATAATAAAATGTGCACTGCCGAGGGTCGAACGGCTCGAACCTAGATGCATCTATTTGCCCCGCTCGCAAATCGATCATGCGACGCGGTTATACATAATTACAGGGTTATCCTGCTCGTGAATCATACATGCGACTCAGGTACCCGTAGATACACATATTCACACAATAAGTCCACATTTTTATCAAGAAAGAATTTTCTCAGGAAAGTGGTAAAATTCTTCTTAAAGGAACACAAGAAATAGCATTTAAATCTTTGTTTTGAAACTCATTTTCCAAGTTTAATAATATTCAATAATATAACCTTATCAGGTATACATTTATCCGCGAAGGAAATCAATTTTCTTTCTAGATGATTAAGAAAATGAACTCTAGTCTTCTTAGATATTCAATTACTATTTTGATCATATTAGCGGTCTAATACTACTGGCAAGATCACAAGTACGACAAATAAGGCATGCTGGTGGGTCCTACTCTACCCAGACATGACATAATAGTAGCTACGCACGGACTCCCGTCACCTCGTGCGTACGTAGCCCCCGAAGATAATAGCACATACTTAATTAGTTCACCTAGTGGACAATTCCCCCTCACAAAGTTAGAAAGGAGACTTACCTTGCTTTGAAATCCCATAACCAGCTTCCAATCCCTTCCGACGACTCCAATGGATGCACAAAGCCCCAAAACTACCAAATAACGGGAAAAGCATTGAAAATATACTCTAATATTTGCAACAATTGAAATTATATAATTTCCCAACTCCGCTCAGTGAATTGACCAAAATGCCCTCGGGCCCACGTGCCCAAATTCCGAAATTTCTCGAAGATATACCCTACCCATAGTGTTACTGTTGACCAATGTCATTGTATAGTTTTGAAGATTGACAAAAGGCTGAGAAGTTGAACCAGGTCCATCAGAGCACACATCTTGAACTGAATAGCTGGCACATGAACCGTATATGCATAGGAGATATTTTTGAATGTGAAATATCAATGAACCAATAGATTGTCTCCTAATGTGAAAAGGTTGCAAACTGATGAGAAGATTGAAGTCGAATTCAGCAAGGAAAGTAACAAAAGAAAGAAAGTTGAGTTTTATACGAATTTGTTCACCCAGGTAGAGTTGGACTAGAATTGGAAGACAAGCTCAACAACTGACTGTATAAATAATTGATGTATTTCTACTGGAATTATACACGCACAAAAGCTTAAGTGAATCAAAATCTGAAAGCAAAGTTCCCAGAGTTATTTTGCTAGCAGAATGATTGTGTGATTTAAAGGCTACAGTTCAACTAGAAGAACCAGTTCCATCTGATTAATTATTGAGTCTAGTTGATTGTAGTAGGAGTTTTAATATTGTATCTTCTCAGCTTTCATAGAAGAAATTGTAATAGGTACACATTGTTCAAGTTAGAGTTAACTTGAGGCTTGTAGAAATTAGCTAGGGGCTAGTTACTACAAAGGGATTAGAGTTAGTCATAGGATTACAAAAGAGGTAATTTTGTAAGTCCGTTTGGCTCAGAGTTTTTAGTGAAGTGTTTGAGCAAATTCTACTGAGGAGTAGGTCGTGGTTTTTTCACCTTTTGAGCCAGGTGTTTTTCACTTAAAAATCTCTGTGTTTTTACTTTATTTCTTTTAATATTCCGTAACAGTAGAAGTAAGTACATCAAGAAGAACCAGGTTCTTCTATTGAGACAACACTAGAAAAATTGGGTACCTCACAATTAACTTGTATAATTGTGTGGTATTGACGTCTAAAACATTAATTGGTATCAGAGCAGGTTATCCTTGAAAGTTTAACACCTTGGAGAAGATCAAGATGAGTGCACCACCTAGAAACAGGGAAGGTCAATCAACTGCAAGGCCACCACTCTTCAACGGCCAGTATTACTCTTGGTGGAAAAATAGGATGAAGGACCACCTGATTGGAGAAGACTATGAACTCTGGGACATAGTCACTGATGGTCCTCTAGCTACCATGATGAGGACTGCTGAAGGTATACATATACCAAAGACTAGAGCTGATTGCACTGCTTAGGATTTGAATAAATGGGAGAAGAATGAAAAGACCAAAAAGTGGCTAGTGTGTGGACTAGGTCCAGACGATTACAGCAGAATCCAAAGCTGCACCACTGCCAAAGAGATCTGGGATACCTTGCAACTAGCCCATGAAGGAACAACTCAGGTAAAAAGTTCAAGAGGTACTTTACTATACTCTTAGTATGAAAACTTCGACATGAAAGAAGTACAGGAAGAAGGAACAGGTCCAACCCAAGAAAACCACAACAAAGGCTATGGTTGCTGCTTGGGGGGAAAGTTCAGATGAGGAATCAGAAGATGGGTAGACTGAAGATCAGGCTCTCATGGCAATTGGAGAATCTGATGAGGAATCACATGAAGAACCAGAGGTAAGTATCTCCCATCTTAAAAATAAAGTAATGTTCCTATCTAAGGAAAACATCTCTGAGTTTCTACTTGATTTCATAGATGATTCTGAGGAAACACCCAAAGAGAAGGATCAACTATCTAAAGAATGTGCAATGCTAAAAGCAAAGTGCATGAACCTGGAAATCAGAGTCAGTGAATCTGAAAAGAAAAACACTGACTTGTTGAACCAGGTTCATCCACTTGAAACTGAGATTCTAAAACTAAAATCTGAAAGCTTAAAGCTAAAGATAGGATCCAGTAAAAAGGTTATTGATTATTCTCATATCATGTTAGAATAAAAGATGGGAAAACTAAAAGATAAGATCTATGCCAAGGATGAACAGATAAGAACTCTTAATGAAGGACTTGGCAAAGTCAAACATGAATTAGATCGAACTTGTAAATGGAATAAATCCTCTGATGCCATGATATGGCTTCAAGAGAATCATAGTAGCAAAAGGAGAGGGATTGGATTTGGAAGTCAATTGCCTAAGTGGGATCCCGAAAGTAAGTATCTCACTCTTCCTGAGAATAAAATATGCACCCATTGTGGTAAGACTGCGCATTACAAATATGAGTGTACTGCAAAAGATCAGGCCAGTCGAAGAATATAGAGGTTTGTAAAAAGGAAAAACTGGCTACCAAATTGGGCCANTTTTGTAGGTTCAAGTGAGAGGAGGCAGCCAAATTTGGTATTTGGATAGTGGTTGCTCAAAGCATATGACGAACATGGAACAGTTCCTTTCACATGAAAGTCTCAAAGGAGGAAATGTCTCCTTTGGAAACGGAATAAAAGGTGAAATCATTGGGGTTGGTAAGGTATGTAAGGATGACACACGATCCATTGAACATGTGTATCTAATAGATGAATTGAAATATAGCCTGATCATTGTATCACAACTATGTGACAGAGGTAACCTGGTTACTTTTACTTCCACAAAATGTTTTGTGATTAACCTGCTTACTGACAAGATTGTTTTGCAGGGAAAAAGAATGAATAACATCTATGTCATAGACTTGTCCACACTATCTGAAAATGAACTCACTTGCCTAAGTGTGTTAGATAGCGATCCCCTCATATGGCACAAACGACTTGGTCATGCGAGTCTAACTCAGTTTAACAAACTAGTCTCTAAGGAATTAGTGGTAGGACTTCCTAACATTAAGTTCAAGGAGGAACAAATTTTGTGAGGCATGTGCCAGGGGGAAGCATGTAAGGTCCTATTTCAAAAGTAAGAAAATAGTCAGTACCACCAGGACGTTGGAACTGGTTCATATGGATCTATGTGGTCCTATGAGAACTCTGAGTAGAGGTGGTAAGAGATATGTGATGGTTCTGTTTTATGATTATTCAAGGTTCACTTGGACCTTATTCCTGGCATCTAAGGATGAAGCATTTGATATGTTCACCTCATTTGTCAAGAAAACTCAAAATCAATTAGGACATCCACTAGCATCAATAAGATCTGACCATGGTACTGAATTTGAGAACGCTAAGTTTGCTGAGTTCTGTGATGAACATGGTGTTAATCATAACTTTTCTGCTCCTAAAACCCCCAACAAAATGGGGTTATTAAAAGGAAAAACATAACTCTTGAAGACATGGCAATAACCATGCTTCTATCTAGCAAACCACCCCACTTTAGGGCTTTTGGATGCAAGTGTTTTGTGCATAATAATGGCAAATATTCCCTAGGAAAATTTGACCCCAGAAGTGATGAGAGAGTATTCTTGGGATATTCATCGCATAGCAAAGCTTATGGATGTATAATAAAAGAACTGAGAGACAGGAACCTAAAGATGAGGAGCTTGGACTGGTAAGAAGCAGTGATCACATTCAAGCAAGCATGGACGGTGGAACAGCTGATGGACCAGGTTCAACTACCCCAAGCATCATGACATGGGGAATTCAACATATGCAACATATCCCTGATCCTGCTCCACAGCAACAAGACATCATGGAATCATCTAGGAATGAATAGCTGGTACTTAAACCACACAATATAAGAGTTCTCACCCTATTGAGAACATCATAACAGATTTGGCATCCGGAATCAAAACAAGATCATCCTTGAAAAATCTGTGTGCGTTTGATGCCTTTCTATCCATGATCGAACCAAAGAACATTGGGGAAGCCCTACAAGATGCTGATTGGGTAAATGCCATGCAAGAAGAGCTGAATCAGTTTGAAAGAAGTCAAGTATGGCACTTGGTACCCAGGCCACTAGACAGATCAGTGATTGGCACCAAGTGGGTCTTCAGGAACAAGCTCGATGAGGATGGAACTGTTACAAGGAATAAGGCAAGATTAGTTGTTCAAGGGTATAGTCAAGAAGAAGGAATTGACTATGATGAGACCTTTGCCCCTGTGGCAAGACTGGAGGCAATCAGACTTCTTATAGAATTTGTTGCACACATGGAATTCACTCTTCAAAAGATGGATGTTAAGAGTGCCTTTCTCAATGTGTATCTGAAGGAAGATGTATTTGTCAAGCAGCCTCCAGGTTTTGAAAGCAAGGAGTCACCTGACCACGTATACAAACTCAACAAGGCTCTATATGGTCTCAAACAAGCACCAAGAGCATGGTATGAATGATTATCAAAATTCCTGCTAGAACATGGGTAGAAACCAGGCAAAATTGACAGTACCTTCTTCTTAAGAGAAAAGGGTAAGGATCTCCTAGTTATGAAAATATATGTGGATGATATTATATTTGGGGCGAGTTCTGAAAAATTGAGCAAGGAATTTGCTATGCTAATGGGAAGTGAGTTTGAGATGAGTATGATGGGTGAGCTAAACTTTTTCTTAGGCTTGCAAATTAAGCAAAACCCAAATGGAACAATGATCCACCAACAAAAGTATGTGAAAGAATTTCTCAAGAAGTTTAAAATGGAAGACTCGAAGGAAATAGACACTCCCATAGCAACAGCTGNATATCTCACTGCCAGCAGACTTGATATTGTGTTCAGCGTGGGACTGTGTGCTAGGTTTCAGGCAAATCCAAAGGAGTCTCACCTCACTGCAGTAAAGAGAATTTTGAGATATTTGAAAGGCACCATTGATTTGTGCCTTTGGTATCCTAAAGGTAGTAATTTTGACCTCGTAGGATATGCTGATGTTGATTATGTAGGATTCCTGGTTGACAGGAAAAGTACTTCAGGTATGGCTCACTTTCTGGGTTCATGCCTTGTGTCTTGGGCTACCAAGAAACAAAATTCAGTAGCCATGTCTACTGCTGAGGCTAAATATGTGGTTGTAGCCTCATGTTGTGCCCAGTTACTATGGATCAAGCAACAACTCATGGATTTTGGTATTGATGTGGGATGCATTCCTATTTTTTGTGACAACACTAGTGCAATTAGTATGACGAAGAACCCGGTTCATCATAAGAGAACTAAGCACATAGATGTTAGGCACCATTTCCTAAGGGATAACTATGAAAAAGGAATGATCTCAATCGAATTTTGTGATACTGATCATCAAATTGCTGATATATTCACTAAAGCACTTAGTAGGGATCATTTTGAGAGAAACAGGCTGGAATTAGGGATTATTAAGTTCACCTGATTGAAAAAAATTCAGAAAAAAATGAAAAAAAGAAAAAAAAATTTTGCTAGAAAATTTTAATTAGGTACTTAATCAGATTAATAATTTCTCAGCATCATGTCTTTATTTCCATACTCTTGTGTCATGTATTAATATGATTCCCTGGATACTAATGATGTTTATCTAACTTTGTAAATTGAGGCAATTTAAAGATTTCTAACAGGATGAACATGGTTCATCCATGCTGATTCATCTGACTGACGAGGTACGTACTCTTCTCCATATATTAATCCAATTACAGTCACACATGAGCAGGATTCTTTCCATAATTGGTTCAATACTTCGTAATAACCCAAATTGAACAAGTTTCAAGAAGTCCAGTCTTCACTTAATTAGCCTAGTTTTAGGGGGAAATTAAATGTCTAATCAAGTCAGTCCTTCGGCGATTAGACTACTACTTGAGTACACATTCTGCATGTTGAAATCGCCCTAGCCACAACTTATAAAAGGTCATCATTGCTCTTCACTTCATAAAGCAACCTTCACCAAGTTCAACTCATTCTACACAAACCCAAATTGATTACTCGCCTTTTCTTCCTAACAATACATAATCATGTCTTCACCACCACCAGCTTCTTCTTCTAATTCTTCACCTAATCGTGATTACGATGGAGAACATTCTGAATCTGTCTCCAATTCTCCATCTGTATACAGTTCTCAATCACCAAAAATTTCATCAACCCCTGAAAATACACCCATTCCTGAAACCGTTGGACAAAACGTCACAGATTTAGGGGGAAGCATAGTTGAGGAGGTTGTAGCAGGTCTTGCAATTCTGAAGAAAGGAACAGATGAACCCGTTTCATCTGGGGAAGAAATATTGGCTGAAAGGCTTAAGAAACTGGGGGAGTCCTATAACCCCAAGAAAAGGAGGACTCAGAAGTCCAAGAAGGCAACTCATCCAGTTCCTTCAAAGAAAAGAAACGTTTCTGAAGCTGCTGGTGTTCCTGCTCAAAAAGTAAGAGCTACTCGTAGCACTGTGAGAGATGAAGAAGAGAAATTGGAAAAGACTCTGAAAGAGAGCAAGAAGAAGAGGGCAACAAAGGGAAAAGTGAAAGTTGGAGAGCCTGTTGAGGCTATTGAGATTGAAGAGATTACGTTAGACCTGGTCCAACAGGAGGAGAAGCCTGCTCCAGTTGTGGTTGAGACACCAAAACCCACAAAGGCTAAGGCTTCTTCAAAGAAGTCAGCTAGAATGTCTGTCACAACAACAAGATCTATTAAGAGGACCAGGGCCAAGCCAAAGAAAGTGAAAATTGTTGAGAAAGAGGATGAAGATGCAGACTGGAGTGGAGAGGAGGAGAAGGAAATAAGAGAGGTGACTGACAGAGTTACCATGTTTGGAAAGAGAACAATACTGAAGGGTAATATAATGAAGGATCTAGAGGAGCCTGGAGTGCAATATCTGTTGGAAACTCTGGAGGTTCAGGGGTGGAAGGACATGGTCCTCGCATGGAAGGTAGGCTGGTAAGGGTTGAGTTTGTAGAATTCATGGGAAATGCCATTGTCAAGGAAGGCAGGGTTACCTCCATGGTCAAAGGAATTGAAGTTTCCTTTGATGCTAAAGAACTGGGTGTTATTTTGAACATACCAGCTGAGGGCTATGAGGACTACACAAGGGAAAGATGGCCTTGTCTAGATGGGATGGCCTCAACAATAAACATCACCGGATTCTTCAGTGATAATGAGAAGGAGATTGAACCCAGGCCGGTCTACAAGAGTGAAATGAAGCCAGAGCACAAGCTACTCTTCGAGTTCGTCATCAAGTTCCTACTGCCTAGACAAGAAAGAAGGCACATTGCAAATTATATGGATCTGACCTTGATGGAGTGCTTGTACAGAGGAAAGCGAATAAATTGGCCGGCTTTCATCATCCAACTCTTTGACAGAGTTGTGAATGGAACCAAATCACACACAATTCCATATGGCTTCATTATGACAGCAGTGCTTGCACATTTTGGGGTTCCAGTGAAGAAGGCTGAGATGGCTACTGCCAAAGACTATTTCGGGAAGGACAGTTTGCTCACATGTGACTACAATGTCAATGTTCCTGTGGATGAACCTGGTTCATCTAGGAAGCAACCAGTCAACGGCAAAGTTAGAACTCTAGTGTAGGAAAATAAGATCAAGGATATGGAGATCCTTCGTTTGAAGTCTCGTGTAATTGAGGTTAAAGCTGAGCGGGATGCTCTTAGGACTGAAAGACCAAAGGAGAAAGAAAAGATCGAGGGTGTTCTTAAGCAGATGCTTTCTCTCCTACAATCCAAGACCACAACCTCCTCTGCACCTTCCCATTCTTAGGCTGTCCAGAGCTTCCAAACCTCTCTTTAGACCAGTTAATCAGTTTCAGTTATTTCTATTCTGTTTTTGCTCATGGTTGGTTTATTTTTGTTTTTCTGTATGGTGGTTGATAATCGTTACTAATCAATGAATTTTTCTTCTAGTTATTTACTTGTCTCAATTTCTTAGTTAGCTAACATTTATTGGATTTTTGTGTTGATTAATCATTCTTTGTTCCTGCAGTTGGCTCAATGGCCATGAGTAATAATTAATAAATCTGGTAAGAGTATCATTTTTCAAACTTTTCGATGATGCCAAAAGGGGGAAGATATGTGCTGAACTTTTTTAAAAAAAAATTCAAAGTGATATTTATAACCTAATGAAACTGGTTTCTCTATGATTAATGCTTAAAACCATACAAAGTGTTTGAAGTGTATATAGGTTTAAGCACAGAGTTTGTCATCATCAAAAAGGGGGAATTTCTTGACCCATGTCACTGCATACTTTTGAAGATTGACAAATGGTTGACCAGTTGAACCAGGTCCATCAGAGCACACATCTTGAACTGAATAGCTAGCACATGAACCGTATATGCATAGGAGATATTTGTGAATGTGAAATATCAATGAACCAAGAGATTGTCTCCTAATGCGAAAAGGTTGCAAACTGATGAGAAGATTGAAGTCGAATTCAGCAAGGAAAGTAACAAAAGAAAGGAAGTTGAGTTTGATACGAATTTGTTCACCTAGGTAGAGTTGGATTAGAATTGGACGAGAAGCTCAACAACTGACTCTATAACTACTTGATGTATTTATGCTGGAATTCTACACGCACAAAAGCTGAAGTGAATCAAAATCTGAAAGCAAAGTTCCCAGAATTATTTTGTTAGAAGAATCATTGTGCGATTTAAAGGCTACAGTTCAACTAGAAGAGCCAGTTCCATCTGATTAATTATTGAGTCTAGTTGGTTGTAGTAGGAGTTTTAATATTGTATCTTTTCAGCTTTCATAGAAGCAATTGTAATAGGTACGTATTTTTCAAGTTAGAGTTAACTTAAGGCTTGTAGAAATTAGCTAGGGGCTAGTTACTACAAAGGGATTAGAGTTAGTCCTAGGATTACAAAAGATTTTATTTTGTAAGTCCGTTTGGCTCAGAGTTTTTAGTGAAGTGTTTGAGCAAATCCTATTAAGGAGTAGGTCGTGATTTTTTTACCTTTTGAGCCAGGTGTTTTCCACGTAAAAATCTCTGTGTTTTTACTTTACTTCTTTTAATATTCTGTAACTGTAGAAGTAAGTACATCAAGAAGAACCAGGTTCTTCTATTGAGACAGCACTCGAAAAATTGGGTACCTCACAATTAACTTGTATAATTGTGTGCTATTGACGTCTAAAACATCAGTTAATAACTCAAATATACAATTTACTCAAATATTCATGCTCAATTCGTGGTAGAAATCAAAAATACAAAATTTTAGGTCTTTCCTTCAAAATCCCAATTTTCCTACTAATTTCCATGTCTAGTTCATGTATAATCCTTGTATTAATCTTAAAAACATGAAGAAATTACTTACCTAGTGATGCTTGGTGGAAAACCCCTCTTGAAGCTCCTCAAAATCGCCCACATTAATGAAACAAATGAAGGAAATGGGAAAAATCCCGGTTATAAAACATTCTGCCCAGACGACCCCTTCTATGCGATCGCACTCCCCTTTACGCAATCGCATAAGCCAATCTCAAGAGCCCCCAAAATTTCCTCTATGCGATCACATACAAGACCATGTGATCGCATAGGCCAACCCACCAGCCTTAACAAATTACCTATATGTGATCGCAAACAACTCCCCGCGATCGCATAAGCTAATTCCCATGGCCTCCAAATCTTCCTCTATGCGATCGCATACACTGCCATGCGATCGCATAGGCCAAGTCCCAGCAGCCTCCAAAACCTTCTATGCGATCGCATACCCATTCACGCGATCGCATAAAGTAAAAACCAGTTGCACTCACACCAGAAAACCAGCAATCCTCACAAGGCAAGAATCAACCTGTTTAGCATCTGAAACACGCCTGAGGTCCCCGAGACCTCAACCAAAACTACCAACCAGTCCCAATGCCTCATTCGAACTTAGTCGAGCCTTGAAATCACATCAAACAACATCGAAATCACGAATCGCAACCCGATTCAAGCTTAATGAACTTAGAACTTTCAAACTTCCACATTCGATGCCGAAACCTATCAAATCACGTCTAATTGACCTCACATTTTGCACACAAGTCATATTCAATATTATGGACCTTCTCCAACTTCTGAAATCGCATTCCGACACCGATATCAAAATTTCCACTTCCGGTCGGATTTCTCAAAAACCTTCAAATTTCTATCTTTAGCCAAATGACTTCAAAATGACCTACGGACATCCAAATTCACTTCTGATCATGCTCCCAACTCCAAAATCACCATACGGAGCTATTCCTAGGCTCGAAATCCTAAACGGACATCAATATCACTGAAATGTGCTTCAAGCCAAACTTAGGAAATTTCTTCTAAAATACTGACTTCCACAATATGCGCTGAAACGCTCCCGGGTTATCCAAATCCCGATCCGGACATACGCCCAAGTCCGAAATCATCATACGAACCTGCAGGAACCTTCAAATCCTGATTCGCAGGTCATTTACTCAAAATTCCAATCTTAGTTGATTCTTCCAACTTAAGGCTTCCGAATTGAGAATTTTGTTTCCAAATTAACTCTAAACTTCCCGAAATTCAATTTCGACCACTCCCACGGGTCATAATACCTTAAACGAAGCTGCTCACGGCCTCAAGCCTCAGAATGACGCGCTAGATCTCAAAACAAATGGTCGGGTCGTTACATGTTTAGTTATTATTATTTGAAGTTATGGTTGAGTCGCGTGAAACGCACACTCGAATTGGGGTTTACGTATCATGATTATGCCACGGGAACCGTACCCATAATCAAGATTATTTATTTATTAGTCGCGCATGAAACAACTAGATGTTCATGACTGTTTTTCCTACTTTGAGATTATTTTAGAGTCGTGAGGTATGGAATATAGAGTTGTTGACAATCATTAGCTCTTTTTTTAAAACATAACGAATTCTTGCCATTCTATTTTTGATTAAAACTAATTGTAGACAAAAGAAATCAAAACAAGAAAATCTACAAGTAAAGTTGATAAATACATTATAAGAACAACTAATTTAAAAAAATACATCCATTATGTCCAAGTTTATATAAAGGATTGGTAAGGAATCATATGATTAAGCATTCATGTTTAGTTTGTTATATTGTCACGACCCAAACTTCCCTCTGAGACATGTCGTGACAGAACCTAGTCCCTACGACTAGGTAAGCCTAACAAATTGCAGAAAATTTCAACAATAGAAACAAACTAAACTGCTAACTGAATTAGATAAAGAACAACCAATAATAAAGCCACTCATCATGTATAATAACCAAACACTGGACGTACACAGTTTCTCCCAAAACTCGGAATATCATGAGTCACAAACTACAGAAAGGAAACATTACTTCTATACTCCAGAGTCTAACAAAAGGATAAAAAAAGAAATGTTTGACATGGGGAATAGTAGAAAGGGACTCCGAGGTCTGCGGATGCGACAGATATACCTTGAAGTCTCTAAAGCTATCTCGCCTCAATGATAATGCGGCCGATAAGAGATACCTGGATCTGAACATGAAAAACATGTACAGGGAAGGGCATGAGTACACCACAACGGTACCCAGTAAGTGCCAAGCCTAACCTCGGTCGAGTAG
>ML412732.1:39018-107606 GCA_005239525.1 Nicotiana knightiana | reverse complement strand
CCCCACCCCCTCCCCACTCTAACAAAACCCTCCCTAGTTTGAGAAGGGAAAAAGGCCATTATTACCCCTGTACTATTGGAATTAATGAACGTTCGTCTCCCGTTACACTTTACGTTCAATCCCACCCTACCGTCAATAAAGTTTATACAATTACCCCTAACCCTAACGCCACGTCGATGTGGCAGCTGACCCCACTCTTTTTTCTAAGTCAGCTGCCAATTGGGACTTTTACTAACTTATAAGCCCCAAACCCAACGGCTATTTAGTCCTCCAAACCCAATTTCAGTCCAAGTAATTGGACCCATACCCAGCGTCTTCTTCTTCTCCCCCAAAATACACTCCATTGCTAAGAACTTAGGGCTCGACTAAAATCTCCCAAAATTTCTCTTTTCTTCATTCACGTTATAACTTTGGTTGTTAAATGTCGCAAGGTAGCTGTTCATCACAGATTAGGTGTCGTCGTGGCATTATAGCCAAACACTTCACTTTGTCTACTCCATATAACCCTGGAAGAAAATTCTACAAATGTCCGAGGCCTAAAGTTACCATATTTTTCAGTTTTCTCTTCTTCTTTTTTATTTATAATTTTACTATAGTTTTGAAACTTAAATGTTCTTTTTGAATTATGTTTGATAGCCTAGTTCATGTGGGTTTTGGGAATGGGAAGATGAAATCTTCCAGCAAAGTGATTGGACTAATATTAAATATGTAACATCATCGATTGAGGAGATTAAGAAGCAAAGGGACAAATTGAATGAAGAAGTAATTGCCATGAAGGCTAGACACCAATATGAAGTGGATAAAGTCGTCAAGTTGGAAGATAAACTTGCAAAGACAAGGATGTTGTTTATGATTTCTTGGGGATTGTTTATTGGTTAGTTTGCAGCCTCGATGATGAAGTGCCTATTTTGCAAATTTAAAGTTGCTCATGTTGAGTTTTATATGTGTATCCATGTTGTAGTAGTATTTGTATGTTCTTTGATGATTATGTCGTAGTAGTATTTGTTGGTTAGTTTTTCCCTTATTGTATACCCTAAAGAAGGAGCTTTTCTTCTCCAATTCCTAAACATGTTTGATTTATTTATAAGATATGATAGTATATTATCTAGTGTACAGAAATTTTAAGAATCTATTTTGGCATGTTGAATAACTACATTCCAAGTGCAAAACTGAAAAACAAAAGACATAAAATACAGCAGCAATCCAAACTGCAGATTTTAAATGGCAAGCTGAAACACTTACATTCCATACGTACAGAAATAATTATCAATAATTATTTGTACATAAACTGAAACACTTACATTCCAGACGTAAAAATTGATAACTAAATAACTGGAAAACTGAAATTGAAAAGGGAACAAAGTGGACAATAATTATCTGAACACCAACTGTGAACATTCAAAACATTCACCAACTATCAACATTCATAAAGTGAGTTTATAAGACAACTGGATACCATATTATAACCCCAAAAAGATGCCTAACACCTAGTTATATCATGGCATCCAACCGTCACAACTAAAGAACCACAACCAAAATATAAAGTTTACTGACATGGCAGTAATTACAACACATCCAAAAATTTACAAATGTTCAATACTTAAAGCAAAGTCCCATCACTTTTGCTCCTTACCACTACCCTTTCTTGCTTTCAACTTGTTCAATCTTTGTTTGTTCAACTGATTTCCAGTGATGGCAGATTTTCCCAACCGTGTTAGGCCTTTTGCTGAGAAAGTAAGCTTTGAAGGCGGACTTGCACCGCTTGAATCACCAACAAATCCAATTTGCCTTATTGCAGTTGGTACACTTTGCTGCCTTAGCTAGAGTCTTGTCCTTGCTTCTGAGATGCTCTTTGGTCTTATAGCTATGTCAGGCTCAGGTTCAAAGTTAGGGATCTCAAAATCTGGATCATTGCTAGTTGGAAGTTGCTTTTGAACAGTAGGGGTTGGCATAAACACAAAGTTGTTGGACTGACTGTTTTGACTTAGCTGGGGTGCTGATAAATGGAAGTCATCTTCAGTTGGGATATCTGCAGCAGCTGGTGATGTAGGTTGTTCAGCATCAGGTTCATCAACCAAAGTTCTTTGCTTTTTGTTATGCTTTCTCCTTGAATTTCCACCCATTGGTTGTTTTCCTTTAGAGTGCTATTATCAAATAGAACACAATTATATGTTAGATCAAGGCAGAATAAATCAGAAGTTCAAATTTATTGTTAAAGAGATGGATTATCTTGGCACAACCCCTAGCATTATGTCCAGCTTCTCAACAGTTATTACATGTCATGACTCTCCCTTTTCTGGATTGAGACCATTGCCCTTGCCTATTGGTTGACTCATTTGCCTCTCTTGTTCTTTTTACTTTTGGTCTGCCATCCTGCCTTACAAATTCAGGTGGTTCCATATTCTGGGAGGGCTCTATCTTCCATAACTTTTCTCCTCTCACAGGTTGCAACTTATGAGAATAAGTTTGGAGATATGCCTCTTTTGAAAGAAACCAGTGAATCTCACTCAAAGGATCAACCTTCTTGTACAGTAGGGCACATATTGCATGAGGACATGGGATTCCACACATGTCCCATGTTCTGCAAGTGCATTTTTTTGCCCCCAGATTGACAATGTGCCTATCACTACCTTCTGTCACCTCATAACCTTAGTCAGCATTGCCATTCACATGACACTTTTGTGCAATCCTCATGAATTGTTTATACAGATTTAGAGTCTTAGGACTGTACTCACTTCCCTACCACATCACTTCAGCTTCATTATCATTCAACCTATTCATAACCTTGATTCTGATCTCCTCTAACATCTTTATAATTGGCTTGTGCCTAACTTGCAATATCCATGCATTGAAGGACTCAATCAGGTTATTATCCACTGACTAGTTCTTGCAGGTAGTATCAAAGAAGGCCCTACTCCAACAGGTAGGTGGATACTTTAACAGATCTTCAACAACAACTTTACCATCATCATCCACTTGGCTCATACTCTTCAACTGATCTTGGACGTCCTCTTCATAGGTACTCCATAAGCTGCCCACCACAGATATATCTTGTATTCCCCAGATCCCCATCTCTTGCACTAATTTGCTTCTATGTGTCTAACACAAAATCTGTGGTGCGCCTCAGGAAGCACTCCTGAGATTGAATCAATCAGCCCCTACATATAAAGGAAAGAAGAAGTATGAGAATCTATATGTACAAATTGGATAAATAATAAAATAATGAAGTAAAGTGTTCATACCTTTTGCATATCTGAGATGAAAGTGATTCCTTCACCCATCTTAAGGTCCAGTGACATTTGCAGAAGAGTTAAAAACCACTTTCATGTGACTTTTGTTTCTTTATCCACAATAGCCCAAGCTAATGGATAAAAGTGGTTTGCAGAGTCTTGACCAATTGCCACCAAGAGATGACCCTTAACTTTCCCTTTCAAAAAAGTTCCATCCAACCCTATAAAGGGCCTCAACTCACTCTTAAACCCCATCTTCATTGCATGAAAATATATGTACATCCTTAGGAACCTTCTCTTGTCTTCAGCAAGAGCATCCTTTGATAAATTAACTACTACATCACTTCCAGGATTACTAAACTTCAATTCATTAACATATGCAACCAACTTATTATATTCATCAGTAAAACTACCTTCTAGATTCTCCAAAATCAATCTTTTTTCCCTCTTACACTTTGACTCACTAACATTTACATTAAATGCAGCCTTCAAGCTTGCCCTCATCTCTCTAACCTTAATGGTTGGATTTTCTTGTAACCCTCTCTTGAAGTATTCAGTAATGGTCTTGGAATTAACTCTATGATTCTCATATGCAGGTTCACAAGTGTGCTCACAATGTAAAGTCCTGAATTCAGCCCCACCCCCTGAAATATTCCTAGATATGTGACATACAAAAGGGCAACCAGCTTCACAAATGTACCTAAGCCTCGTTGGGTCACTTTTAACTTGCTCTAACCCATAACCATTTGCAAGTGCATACATATTTATAACTTTCCTAGCTTCAGCAATATCTTTGAATGTCATTGATCTTATCCAACTCTTTATAGTCAGTCAATTTATCATTAATGTCTCTCTTCTTTTGTTTAAAAAGTTTGTCTAGTGTATCACAATCATAGTCTGAAGAACCAGCATATTCATTGTCATCACAATTATCACTTTCATCACAATCTGTGGCAGCTTCAAGTTCATCATGTTCATTGTGATGGATTATATTAGGTACATTAATATTTGGCTCACATTCTTCTACAGCAAATATGTTAATAACATTAAACTGGTTGTTAACAAAGTCCAGTAAAGTCCTAATACCATAATCACCTTCTATTTCATAGTATGAACCAGGAGGACCATTAACTATTAGTTGTTGGACTCCTATATACCCCAAGTTAGAAACATATTCATCCACTAAATCATTATAGGAAAGCAAGTCAGAGTCAATACCTTTCTTAATGTGCCAAAATTTTCTTGAGTATGCTATGAGTGGTTTCTTAACCCACTCTCCACCATGATGAAAGACCAAATCCAACAGGACCATTGATAGTAAACTGCAAAATAAAGACAGTTAAAATTAATAAACTAATCGATATAAATAAAGGCATAAAGGCATAAAGGCAATAAAATAATCAGACACAAATTGAATAATTCAGTCAACATTAATAAACTAATATATGCAACCATAGATATGGGGGACCATACATTAAAGTATTACACGTAATTGAAACCCTAAACCATCAAAAGACTATTCAATACCAATTGAAACCCTAAACCACCGAAAGACTATTCAATACCAGATGAGGCACATGCAAACAAAAATAGTAAAATTAGGGTTTATTACTGTAAAACCACATGCAAGTGAATACAAAAGCAAAACACACACTACCAGCTTGAAATTAGCGTCAGAGATAGGAGAAGTGAAAACCCTAACGAACAAAGAACTATTCAGTGAACCCTAACTTCAATAAAAATAAAATTAGAAAAAATTAGAAACCCTATGACAACTACACACACCTATCAACTTCAAACAATCGAAAAAGAAAACGATTTATGAAAACCCTAACCAACAAAGAAGAAATTTGAAAGGGATTCGAAAAGCCACTAAAACTATCTTCCGAATTGTTTTTGGGATAAATCAAGAAAAGAGATAAAACTAACAGAAAAATTAAGGATTTGGAGAAAAATTTCATACCCTTGCTTGAAATCGCCACTGGAAGCAAGGATCATAACCGGTTTGGTTTCTCTCGTTTTATTTGAAGTACTAGAAGGTTCGAGCAAATAAGGTGAATAAGGTGTTTTCAGACGGGTTAAATCTATTTATTTGGTGCATTTTTGGTTACGGGTTACGAATCAATAAGATTTGGGTTAGGTTTGGGTCAATCAGATTTGGTCATTGAGCTTGGGGCTTATAAGTTAGTGGAAGTCTCAACTAGCAGCTGAGTTGAAAAAAAGAGATGGGGTTAGCTGCTACATCGACTGGGCGTTAGGGTTAGGGGTAATTGTATAAATTTTATTAACGGTAGGGTGTGAATTGAACGTAAAGTGTAATGAGGATAAATGTGCATTAATTTCAATAGTACATGGATAATAATGGCCTTTTCCCCATTTGAGAATGACCTCCATTATCTTTTCCAACATTGACCTCCATCAAAATAACCTAGATCCTCCATCTCACCTTCTCCCCCTCCCCTTCCCCTGCCATTCTCAGCTCTGTACATAATATTTCTTCTCTTTAGAGTCGTAGGGGAAAAATGGCGGATCTTGGCACTGCAGACCCACAATCTCAGCTCATACCAAACCTCCCAGACGACGTAGCATTACAGTGCTTAGCCAGAGTCCCACGTTCCCATCACCCTATTCTCTCTCTCGTCTCCAAATCTTGGCGCTACGCCCTAAGCTCTACTGAACTCTACACCACCCGGTCAATTCTACGTACTACCGAAACTTTCCTCTACCTCAACCTCCGCATGAACTCCACTTTCCACTGGTACACTCTTTTCCAAAACCCTTACCCACAAAAATCCAGAAAGCTTTTTCCCCTTCCTTCAATACCCTGTAAGCCCATTGGATCGGCTTATGCAGTTTTGGGCCCAAGTATTTATGTGATTGGTGGGTCCATTGGTGAAATCCCTTCGAATAATGTGTGGGTTTTCGATTGTAGGTTTAATTGTTGGGAAATGGGGCCAAGAATGAGGATTGGTAGGGAGTTTGCCGCAGCTGGGGTTGTTAATGGGAAGATTTATGTAATGGGTGGGTGTGTTGTTGATAATTGGGCTAGGTCGATGAATTGGGCTGAAGTTTTTGATCCGTTAACGGGGTTATGGGCTGCGTTGCCGAGTCCAATTGAGGTCAGAGACAAGTGGATGCATGCTAGTGCAGTGGTGGGTGATAGGGTGTATGCAATGGCGGATAGGGGAGGGGTGGTGTATGATGTTGGGGGTGGGGAATGGGGGAGTGTAACGAAAAGGCTTGATTTGGGGTGGAGGGGACGAGCCGCGGTGGTGGGAGGAGTGTTGTATTGTTATGATTATTTGGGTAAGATTAGAGGGTATGACGTGAAGGAAGATGTGTGGAAGGAATTGAAAGGGGTGGAGAAGGGGTTGCCTAGGTTCTTGTGTGGCGCGACGATGGTGAATTTCGATGAGAGGTTGTGTGTTGCGTGGGAAGGCAAGAGGAATGGCAAGGAGGTTGACATTATGTGCGCTGAGATTGAAGTTTGGAAGGACAAGGGCGGAGGGTTGAGTGGGAGCATCTTGTGGTCGGATGTGATTCTTGTTGTTCCTAATGGTGCTTCAATTGTGCATTGCTTTGCAGTTGACTTGTGATGTTTACTTCAGACAAGGTGCGGCTATTCTCTAGCTTTTGTCAACCATTTGAGTGAAGTAGTATTTTGTTCATGATAATCTGACTGTTTGCTGTTGTCATTTCATTTATTTTCTTTAGGCTTTTCAGTATTTGGTGCTTTTAATAGTTAACTCAGAATTTAATGCTTCTGATATAAAAGCTTTATTGACTTGGGCCAGTTGGTGAGTAACACTAATTAACTCATACACTTGGTCCCATTAAGTCACAATGTTGTGAATAATTTGGGTTTATTGGCTATCATAGCGTTTTTTAATATGTGTATTCTATTTGAAAATAGGATATATTAGACTGAATGCGTAATTCACTCACTAATATGTAGTTTGTGGATTGTCGCTACTTTGTGTGGTAGATGTGCTTATGGTGTTCGGAGCAGAAACAGGGGGTGGGGGGGGATGCCTGGAATGGATAGTGAATTAGAATTAACTTAATATGAAAGAGGGGACAGGACCTTTAAAGCCAATACTAGTTGAAGTTGGATTTGTAGACTTCTTATTTGTCTATGACATGATCCATGCATGTTCTTTCCATCATTGTTAACTCTTTAGTATGCTATGTCCATTTGTTCTGTTAGTTTTCCTGGAAAATGTTGAAACTTGGAAAAAATATCTTTAGGGGTCCAAGAGGTCGATTTGGGTCATAAAGTTGAATTTTGCTGAATATGAAGGAGTTGGAACTATCTCATAAAGCTTAATTCATGTTAATTGTCAACGCATCACAAGTAGCACAAGTGCCTTTGTGTGCTTTAGATGGATTTGCTTTAAATCATCAAATCTTCTAACTTGCTTTTATAAAGTTGTTCTACTAACCTATACCAATCTAAAAAGGAAGAAAGATTGATGCAGTAACGTTTAAGACTCTACAGCAAAATCCTGCATAATTATTTGCAGTGATGCTAGACAATCATCTCCACATAAAGAGCGAAAAACTTAACTTAACAAGCAAGGTTAGATAGCCAAAAACACTTAACACTTAAAAGAAAGCCAAAAATTGAGGAGCAAGATTTTTGATTACTCGTCTAAATCAACCTATCATTCACGGAAGCTAAGGTGCCGTCTTCTTACCCTGTCTAAATCCCCAAATTTCAACCTTCAATTTTTTGTTATTTTGTTTAGTTGCTACTTTTTAGAGTGTCATTTTTTTGTTCAATTCTGGTTAAAAAGTGGACTCCTAGTGATTGCTTTTGTAGGGGGTCTCAAAGATATAAAATTTTCATTGTCTCAAGATATTATGGAGATATTTTTCTTTGTAATCATTACTAAATGGCACTGCCATATCTTTTGATTTGGTGGTGAATGATAGGAGCGGGACACAAACATGTTTGTTGCTTTTTCAAATTTATTACCCGTCGCAATGTATCTTGTTTGTACGTTAAGAATTCGTCTTCTAATAAATGAGACGTAAAATATAGGTACAAGAACTTTCTGCTAGGAAAAGGATAAATTGAATTTTTCTTCTCAATGCATAACCAAAATTAAATTTACATCTTTTTCTTTGTTGTTTGCCTTTTCTCTTTTGTTTAGAAAAGAGTTTCTTTTTGGCTTTTTGCGATGCACAATAGCCACGTGATTTGTTTGTTTATTTGCTTCTTTTTTATCCATTATTTTGCTTAAAGAGTCTTTTGAATCAATTAACAAAAGCCATGTACAACAACAGAAAGTATAGTTGTTAGTACTTGAACTATGTGTTTGGTTTTCTTATACTTTTAAAGATTTAGTCTCATATCCATCAAAGAAAACAACACTTTCAAACTCATTGAAAGAGGTGGTTATGTATTGTGTGCAATGATTTCTGAGAGATCCTTTGATATTATAAACTTTGTTACTGCGGGCCATCTTTTGGAGTTGAAGAGACTAGTTTTTATTGCTGTGGTTTATCTTTCTTTTAGAAAAACTTATGAATCATTTTACTAATTGAGTTGTCTCGCTCAAACTTTATAAACAATTAAAGTTCAATAAAATTGCATATTGAGGTTCTACTCAATTGTAATAGTTGGCTACTTACAACAACTACCATTTATATTTGTTTTCAATGGTAGTTAATATTAATGTTAACTACCATTGATATTTGTATTTATGAAGAAATATTTTAATATCTTGCAAATGCTTGTTTGTAACAAGATATGGGTAGGAATGATATTCGATAAAGAACAAATCGCTTGATTGATAATCATGACATGAGACCTTTAAGAGTTTTAAAAAGGCATTTGCTAAAGAAAATTTGTCCCCCACAAAATGTAGAAAAAGTTTTTTATCGGGGTAATTGCAATAAAACTTTGAGCAATATTGAATTCATTATTAATTTCTTTTTCAACTAGACAAAATTTGCGTGTTCGTTTTACCATATCTAGTTAACTCATGTTCATTGATATCTTAGAAAGCGTGTATCAAGAGAGTTGGCAATTAGCTACTATTTTGTGGTTATTTTACACTTTTTCCTTCTAGAAAATATATAAGTGGCATTTGATGAAAACAAGCATTGGCGTTGATTTCATATGTTTCTTTGATCTGATGGATGATTTGAAAAAAAAAATTGTATTCTTGAGGGAGATAATTTTTTTTCATTTGCGAGGTGATAGAGTTATCCAGTAATTATGATGGGCTAGTGGAACACTGTGAAGATTCAAATGTTAAGAATATGTATATTAGTTACGAGGGGCATAAGTTGAAAGGTATTGAGATTTATACACTCCCAAAAAATTATGATATTTTTATGAGTATTTTTCTCGAAGAAAATAGTTAGGGATAATTCGTTTGAAGTGGTGAGCGAAATGTTTGTGGAAGAACATGAATCAAAAATTCAATAGGTATTCCTTTTTTATTGATCATAGTAAGTGGACATTTGATGAAAACAAGCACTGGCGTAGATTTCATATGTTTCTTCGCTCCATGATTTGAAAAAGCACTGGAACTTCAATATTTTTAAGGGAAATGAGCTCTTTTATTTGAGAGGTGATATAGTTATCAATGATTATGATGGGCTAGTGATGTCATGAAGATTTAGATGTTAAGAACATTCTTATTAGTTACGAGAGGCATTAGGAGAAACCCATTGAGATTTATACTCTCCCATAAAAATTGTGATACTTTTATGAGTACTTTTCTGAGAATAGTTCTAGGGATAATTCGTTTGAAAAGCTAAGCAAAGTAGCTGAGAAAGAACATGAATCAACCAATTCAACAATATTCTTTTTATTGATCTTAGTCACTTCTATCGACATTTCTACTTGACGTATATTTACTTAATCTTTAAATGTAAGTTCCAGCATTGTGAAAAAAAAAATTAGAAGGCCTACGTGGTGCATGAGAATAATCAACTTTACAAGAGGGACCAAAATGTGGAATTTGTTGGGGATATCTAGCTCATGGTGAGAATGCAACCAAATTTTATTTGGTTTTTGGGCCAAATAGTTAGAAATAGAATTGTTGCCCTTTAAAAGTTAATGGTTGGAAAGAGATTGAGCAAGAAAATTGAAAGCATTCTCAGCAATAGCTTGATGTTCCCCATCCATTTCTTGTAAATTTCCAATAAATGTTATTATCTATAAGGTTTAGAAACATTGAAAATATTCTTAAAACAACAATGAAAACATTTACTTTTAAAAGGCAACAAGTTTGACTTCTAACTGTTTGGCCAAAAAACCAAATGAATTTGGTTGTATTCTCACCAATAGCTTTATGATCCTCAACAAATTCCATCAGCGATCTTGTACCTCTTGTATGTTGATTATTTTCATGCACCTCGTACGCCCTCTGATTTTTCTTTTCTCAATATTAGAACCTACATTTAAAGATTATATATTTCAAGTAGAAATGTCGATAAAAGTGACTAAGATTAATAAAAAAACACCTGTTGAATTTGCTGAGTCATGTTCTTCCTTAACCGCTTCTCTTAACTCTTCAAACAAATTATCTCTAAAACTATTTTCTCCAGAAAATTACTCATAAAAATATCACAATTTCTCCTTATGCCTCTCCTAACTAACAAGCTCCATTTTAACATTTGAATCGTCACGACACCACTAGCCTATCATAATCACTGATAACTCTATCACCTCTCAAATAAAAGAGCTAATCTCCCTTAAGAATATTGAAGTTACAATACTTTTCTAATTAACTAGCGAAAAAACATATGAAATTTACGTCAATGCTTGTTTTCATCAAATGTCCACTTACATATTTTCTAGATGGAGAAAATACAAAATAGCCATCATAATGGTAGTTAATTTTCAAATCTCTTGGAATGTCCACGCTTCATGAGTTAGCTAGATATGATTAAACAAACATGTAAATTTTGTCTAATTGAAGAGGAATGACAATATTGCACATAAGTTTTATTGTAATTACCCAGATAAACAACTTCTTCTAGATGTGGAATTGTTTTTCTGGATGCCTTCGTGGAATTTTTAATTGGTTCCGCGTCATGGTTATCGGTCAAGCGACTAATTCTTTTTCGAAGATCATGCATACCTATGTCTTGCTACAAACAACATTGAAGTACTTCTCCATAAATGGTATTTGCTGAAAGTAGCCAACTATTACAATTGAGTAGAATTTTAAGATGCAGTTTTATCAAACTACAATGGTTTATAATGAAAAATAAATCTAAGCGAATCAACTCAATTAGTAGAATGCTTTGCAAGTTTTTTCCTTAAACCATATCAATAAAAATTAGTTCACTTAACTCCAAAAGGTGGTTCGTAGCAACAAAATTTATAACATCTAAGGAACTTGAAGATTATTGTACACATTACATAACCACATTTTTTTCAATGAGTTTGAAAGTTGGAGACAAAATTTGTAAATAAAAAATCAAGCATTAGTTCAAGAACAAAAAGCTATATTTTCTGTTACTGTACATACTTTTACTAATTGATAAAAAGACTCTTTAAACAAAATGATGAATGAGAGACATGAAGCAAATAAACAAACAAAACCATATAGCTATTGCACATCGAACAAAGCCAGAAATAAACTCTTCTTTAAATGTAAGGAAAACTGTAATTTTACCCTAGTTATGCTTTGAAGACAAAAGTTTAGTTTGTCTGTTTTCGAGTAGAAAGTTCTTGTACCTATGTTTATGTCTCATTTGTTACGAGACAAATTCTATGTACAAACAAGATACATTGTTATAGATAATAAATTTGAAGAAGCAACAAATATATTTTTGTCCTGCTCCCATTTGTTCACCACCGAATAAAAAATTATCTCAATTATAATGCCGTGAGACAATGTAAATGTCACATCTTTGAGACCCACACAAAATCAATCAGGGGGAGTCCACTTTTTAAACAAAGAAATGACACTCCAAAGTGTAACAAAATAACAGAAAATTGAAGGTTGATATTTTGGGAAGAACATGGTACCTTTGTTTCAGCGGGTAATAGGTTGATTCAAATGAGTAATTAAAAATCTTGCTCCTCAGTTATTGACTCTCCGGCTGAACCTAGTAATTAATAGCTTCTGATGAAATATTTTTATTCTGGTAACGCTTATTAATGGCTCATAAGACGCATCATGAATTTAAGTTTCTCAAGATTTCGTTTAATAAAATAACTCTTCTAAAGGTCTACATAAGTTGTAGTTCCTTTAGCATTTTCATAACAGAATGAATCAAGTGACTGCTTAAGCATGCTAGTGATGTTATATTTGTTTCAGTGCTTTCTGGTTTTATGGCCACTAAAGGAAGAATTGTGTATTAATCCAATAGTGAGGAAGAGGTAGAGTGGTCTCGCAGCATCACACTAAATATAATGTAGGTTTAGGCTGGGGGGAATTCAAAGTGTGTGAAAGAGGATCTTAAAAAAATAAAGTGTGAAAGAAGAATTGCTGGCAAGAGCAAAGTCGCTTGTTTTTATAGGGTGGGGAGGGAGGGGGGTGGGGAATTCAAAGGTTTTGGAGAAAACGGAACTTCTCAAATCTTTGTTTCTGAAGATGAAGATATCTATGGATAATAAAACTTGCAAAAAGGTTTTTGATGGAAGTTGTCTGTGGATATTATTCTTGTAAACATATAGAAAATAATTTCTTATCCCAATATCTTTTAAAAACTACTCCCTCCGCCATATTTTATGTGGTAAGCTTTCCTTTCTACGAATTTTCCCTTTTGGAGCATAGATGTCACTAGCTTAGAGAATCCTATGAAAACCTTCATCATAAACGGAAAGTGATGCAACAGTTCTTCGTCAAAGTACTTTAAGCGACATAATAATGAATAGAAATGACACATAGTAACCTATTATAGGCACCCCATATATATAATTAATGCATATCTCTACTATATAGACAAGAGTAGTCGTGACTTAGAGTTCATGGTGGGTGATTTGGTATTTTTAAAGAATATTACGATGAAATATGTGATGAGGTTTGAGAAGAAAGGCAAATTGAGTCCGGGGTATATTAGCCAATGAGATAATACAACGGGTGGGTATTGTGGCCTATAGGCTTGCCCTGCCACCAAAGTTAGCTTGCCCTGCCACCAGAGTTAGCAAGGTCCATTCGTTGTTCTATGTGTCTTTGCTTCCAAGCACGTGCATGACCTGACACATATCATTAAGGCCAAGCTGTGCAAGTGGATGTGGAGTTGTCCTATGAGGAGATCTCGATAACTATTATAGATAAACAAGCTTGCTACTTGAGATCGAAGAAGATTTCTTCCGTCAAAGTATTGTCGCAGAACCATCAGGTTGAGAATGCTACTTGAGAGTCTGAGTAGGATATGCATAGCAAGTATCTGCAACTATTCGATACTCAAAGTATGTTAGACTCGTATGAGGACGAACATAACTTTAAGTGTGGGAGAATGTAATACCCTATAAGGAAAAAGAAGCTGTTATATTTATGAGATTAGAAAAGTAAAATAAAATGAAAAGAGCTTCATAATAAAATGGACCCAAGTCCAAACTTTGCAAACAACATTTGATAAGGGATTAACAAGATTAAGGACAATCATTACTTGAATATTTCACAACTACATGAATATAAATCAAGCCTTCTTTTGGTCATTATCTTCATGAAAGAAATGCAACAACTATTTATTACTTTAAGCTGTTTCACTTGCTGTGTGAAATAGGGATTTAAAAGGGAAAGAGGAAATCAGATAAAAATAGGTATTTAAAGGGAGAGCGTAAGGCTTAAAGCAAGTTTATACAAATCAAAAAGTGCGCATCAATCTCTAAACCACAAGAGACTAATAAGCTTTATTAAAGGTAATATATATATTTTTTTTTAGGCATTTTTTATAGGTATCAGTATTGGAGATTTTAGATGATACTATACCATGTGTTGGATTTGATTTGAAGCTTTTGAGCTTAGAAATCTTAGGAATTGGGCCTTAACCCTCACATTAGTAACGAGGTTAAATGACTTTCTGAACTCTGATTGGGAAATTAAGTAAATATTTGACTCATTGGATTATGAATAATCTGAAAACGTATTAGGTCCGTATCAAATTAGTGAGTTTATAGATCAACTTCATCAACGGGAAGTTCAAGTTAAATTGTTTTCAAATTTAGAAAAGTATCATTCTTTTTTTAGCGGACTAATAAGAAACTAGTGTCGTTCTTCCTGGAATGTAGGGAGTGACTATTATAGTCACCCCATAAGATATTTAATGCATATAAAACAGACAAGAGGAGTCACGACTTGGAGTTCACTATGGGTGATTCATTGTTTCTAAAGGTTTTTCCATGAGAAGTGCGATGAGGTTTGAGAAGAGAGGCAATTTGAGTCGGAATATATTGGTTGTATGAGATATTGCAAGGGTGGGTGCGGTGGCCTATAGGCTTGCCAGGCCACCCAAGTTCATCCAATGTTTCATGTATTTATGCTTCATTGCACGTGCATGACCAGACACGTGTAATTAATGAATATGCTAGTACAACACAAATAGTATAGATGCACTCATTGCATATCATGGCACAGTATCAGTATCAGTTGACAGTGGATAGTTCAATATCCTCCTAGTCCAGTTAAATCAATATCTGATGGGATGCACAGTTGTCCATCCAGTTCAATTAATTAGTCCATTTCAAATGTTGACCCAGATAAGTTATTCCGTAGCAGTTGCCGAGGTTGATCTATGAACTCACTTATCTTATACAGACCTAACACGTTTTTGGATGACCCATAATCCAAAGAGTCCAATATATACTTAATTTTTTATCAAAATTTATAGTCATCCAATTCCTTAATTTATTGATTTGGGGGTTATGGTTCAATTCCATAGATTTCCAAGTTCAATTCAAATCCAACTCATGTTGTAATTTCATTTAACCTGAAATACTTCATTTAAATCTCAAATATTCATACCATATCTCAAAGAATGGTAAAATTTTCAAAAAGAGCACAAGGGTTACCTTGAGTGGAGCTTACTAGTTGCTTGAGGTTTTGGGATTTTCGAACACTTCTTGATTTGTACGAACATGCTTTAAGCCTTCTGGTCTCCCTTTTAAATCCTCATTTCATGCAAAAATGGAAGAGCTTGAAGCAACAAATAGCTGCTGCATTTCTTTCCCGAACATAATGACCAAGAGAAGGCTTGGTTTATATTTGTCGTACAGTTGTGAAGCACTCAAGTGGCGGATGCTCTTGATCTTTAACCCCTTCCCAAATGTTGTTCGCGAAGTGTGGGTTTAGGCCTAATTATTAATGCCCTTCTTCTTATTTCTTTTTACTTTGTCTAATCTGTCAAATGCAACAACTCCTTTTCTTTTCTGTTCTTATGGTGTATTGTACAAAACCTGCCAAAGCTCCTCCAAAATACATGTGTATCTCTATTTCGTGTCGAAAATAGATGGGTTGTGTTGAGCCCATCATTTGTGTGGTGCATGCTATGGTTATCCAGTAAGTCTTATTGCGTCTAGTTGTGCCCTAAATCAGTTTCAGAAACCATGTTATGTTAATCCAAAATAGTTCAATCAAAAAATCGCCATTTCCTAGTTGTTTTGCAATTTACTTTTAGATTTGTACATTTTGATGTATTTTTCACAATCCCCATTTGTCGTTTGTGCTCAATTTATTAATTTATAAACTATTTTACAAAATTCGCGGGCTTATGTCCCATCTCGCTCTCACACCTTTACAACACTGGATAAGGAATGTGATTCTTGGATTTACTGTTGTTGATGTGAGTTTGTTCTGTATTGTACCCATATATTTTGCTGAAATCTCTTTGAATTAGAGACGGATAAGTTTCTATGCCAATTGAAGGTGCTGGTCATGCATGAGATGAGTTTTTCACATGTTGCTTGTTTGGGTTGCCTCATAATGCTGCTGCGGTTTTGTGTCTGAGAATTCAATATATGACTGCAGAAATTCAGACACCGATAGAGAACCTCGAGTCTGAACCCTCAAGAATCAATATTTCCAAGTTGTTGAATGTTCCATAGGCCAATTTCCAGATAAAGGTAAGTCTGCTTCTGGTTCAACTTTCAGTGCTAGGCTGGCCACTTGTAGAATGTGAGTTTGTGTTTCAAACGCATTTCTGGAAAGCTTCTGCGTGATTTCTTGGAACAAATTCTAGTGTAACTAAGTTATGAGCAAAAGTTTGTAATGTAAGCGATGTAGAAAGTCTGCTTTGTGCACAGCGATGTAGAAAGTCTGCTTTGTGCACAACTATAGTTCACGAACCGTTGAGTTGTTACTTTGAAGAAGCAAATTTTACTAATTTATCTTTCAGTCAGTAATATTCAATTTTTATCCTCTAGCTTTAAGTTGGTCATAGGATAACCTTTAAATTAAAACAGTCAATTTTCCATCTATGATTCGAACGATTACTGTCATGGGCCCCATGACCCCTTGGACGGGTCCCATGACGTCCTGGCAAGCCTCATAACGCCTAGCGCCACGGTCGGCCCCGTGGTCTCGGCAGTGCCAAGTGACAAGCGCGCATGTGCCTCTGTCGCCCTACCGATTGTCCTTGCCAGCGCCTAGCGGCAGACGACTACCAACAGTGCCAAGCGCACAGGCCATCATGCTGCCAACAAGCCGCGCTCGCAGATCCAAATAGTATCGTGTGCGCCGACATCAATGCGCGCGCAGACCCTGATGCTCAAGACAAAGTTGCTACCAACGGACTTGATTCTACCTTGTAGAAAACCAAGTCCTTTTCATTGTAAATTTAGAGTAGTTTTATTCCATGTATTTCCATTATGATTCTCTAGCTTATTTAGGTTAAGTCTTGTAACTTTCGTTTATTTTTTTTAAGCATTATCAGGGGGGATCAAGCATTCAAAACTTTCTAGCAAGCAAGCAATTTTCTGTACTGGTGTCTCTCCCCATCGACACCGCGTTACCTTTCTATATTAGCTTTCATTAATGCAATCAAGCTTTCTTTCAATTCTTATTTATGCTCTCTCAATTGCTTTTGACATTGGTTTTTCTGTACGACACTGACAATCTCATCAAGAGTACAGAGGGAACCTCAGTTGGCGGACAACAACTGCACTGACATTCAGTTGCTTAGCCTTACATCGCCCTTCCAAGGAATCTCAGGAAGGCGCCGCGTAACAGTTAGTATCAGAGCCTAGACTCGACATCGGACAAGGGAACACATTGCCATTACCACCATTTCTGACCATGGTGAATCATGGGGACCGCATTGCGGCCCTTGAAGAGACGTATTACGGCCCATCGTGGATACGGTGCATGATCTAAGAACCAGCCTAGTGCAAAGGTTGGACGACCTGGACCGCAAGATGCGGCACGCCGAAGTTGACATAGCAAACATCATGCGCAACTCTGAGGAAGATCGGCAAACTACAACAGTAGAGGCAACCGAAATTCATGGCAAATTTGACGACCTCCAACAAGAGCGTGCTGAGGATTTAGCCCATTGGGAACTAGAGGCAGACGGAATGACTGTCGTGCAGCAAACCATAGACAACTTGACATGGCAGTTCAATGTTGTCAATGCTGCCCTTCAGGGCCTCCTTAGAGGAGGCGAAAGCCAAATCAGAGGTGCCATGAACATCGCCCCTGTGCCCCAAAAGCTGAAAATTCCGGAGCCAAAGCCATACAACGGAGCTCGGGATGCAAAAGAAGTGGAGAGTTTCATCTTCGACACTGAACAATACTTCGATGCCGTAGGACAGTTGGACGAAGCCAAAAAGGTAGCAACTGTTGCCACGTATCTTCAAGGTGATGCTAAACTCGGGTGGCGGGTGAAGTACGAAGCCATCAGGACTTATGAAGATACTCTCAACACATGGGCAGAACTGAAGGTAGCCATACGCCTGCAGTTCTTCCCCGAAAACGTGGAATACAATGCACAGAGAAAGCTGCGTGAACTCCGCTAGACCAGGTCAGTGCGGGATTACGTGCGGGAATTCTCAGCACTCATACTAAACATACGGGATATGGGGGACAAAGACAAACTGTTCACATTCATAGAAGGTTTGAAGCCTATGCTCGTATGGAACTCCAAAGACAAAGGGTAGATACCCTACCCAAAGTGATCCAAGTTGCGGAATGCCTTGGGGACTATCACTTGGAATCTCAGAAGGATAGGCCCCAGCCACCTGTCCGAGGGGGATACAACGGGAGCCAGCCTAGCAATGGTGGCCCTAGTAGAAATGAAGGAGATCGAAGTGCATCCAAATCTAAGACTCCTTCCTCAAGCAACAACAGTACTGCATCAGTCAACAACCATCAGGGAAAGCCCCATCAGAATGTCGTCATTGCGGCGGAGAGCATTGGAACAATCAATGCCCAATAACACAGATCAATGCTCATCAAACTGTCAAAGATGAGTCAGATGAGGATGACTCCGACGGCGCAGAACAAGTAGGTGCCTTCAATGCAATTTTCGGCTCCATCCCTGATACCTTAGCGGGAACCAGTGCTGGTAACCCTAAGAAGAACGCGTGCACAATTGCCAAGAAGGGAAACAGGAGGTGGATAAAAGGCCTCCTACCACACAAGAGAGGACCTTAATGTTCGTCGAAATGAAAGTGAACGTCAGACCTATTCGGGCAATGATGGACACGGGTGCTACCCACAACTACTTGGCATCGACTCAGGTGCAACGCCTCAGTCTAGTTGTGTAAAAGAGTAGGGGTCGTGTCAAGGCTATCAACTCACCACCCCAGTCAGTGTGTGGAATATCCAAATAAGTGCCAATGAAGCTTGGCTCATACAAGGGAAGATTCAATCTTAGCTATCATCGATGACTTCGAACTCATAGTGGGATTAGAATTCCTGAGGCAAACCAACACCATATCGGTACCATGCGCCGACATGCTTTTGATGATGGGAGACAATGGGGCCAAACCCTGCATCATACCATGCATACCCATAAAGATGGCCGCTGAAAACATCTCGGCCATGCAGCCAAAAAAAAGGAGTCACAAGACCTGAACTTATGGTTCCGGCTAACCTCAACGTCAAGAATCAACAATCATATCATCGGCGTCAAACGACTGATGGAGCCTCTCAGGGGTGAAGAATTGTCAAGCATGCCAGAAGAACAAGTCGAAACATGTCCCACAGAGACCTTAGGAAAGCGTCTCCCTGAATTTCATTACAGGATTACCCAAGATCGGAGATCTTGCAACCATCTTGGTTGTGGTAGACCGGGTTTCCAAGTATGTTAGCTTCATAGCATCCCCCACAGAACATATCGGCAGAAGATACGACTCGACTCTTCTTCTCTCATATTGTTAAATATTAGGGTCTGCCCAAAGACATCATTAGTGACTGCGACTCACGCTTCACTAGCAAATTTTGGACCCATCTCTTCAAGTACCTCAGATCCAAATTGAGTCACAACTCAAGCCATTATCAACGAGCAGATGACCAGAAATAACAGTTCAATGACATGCTGGAGGAATATCTCCACCACTTTGCAGCCGGATCATAAAAGAATTGGGTGAAGCTTCTGGATGCTGCTCAACTGTGTTTCAATTCACAAAAGTGCTCCATTTCAAACAAAAACGCATTTGACATTGTTACCGGACATTAACCGCTACTCCCACAGACGATGAATGCACCAAACATGCCAAAATCGCCTTGAGCTGCCAGTTTCTCGAAGGAATGGAAGCTAACTTTGGAGATAGTGCGGAGCTATCTTGTCAAAGCCCAAGAGAGGGCATCGAAGCATGCTGAACAAAACCTTCGCTTTGTCCAACATCTAGCAGGAGACAAAGTGATGATAAGAATCCCAAGGCGATACTTGTTTGCAGAGAGGACTCATGACCCTCGCCTATTGCAAAAATACATCGGACCCTTGTCCATTGAAAGACACATTGGGAAATCCACATACCAGGTGAATACTCCATCATGGTGGAAAATCCATTCAGTCATCCATGTCGGTCGCCTCAAGTCATTCCAGAAAGACATGGAGCATCATTCAGAAAGCCACCTTACAAGATCGAGGGGAATAGACCTCCCAGCCAACAAGAACCTGACAAATCATCATCATGCAGGTAAGGCGCCAAGGACGTCGCCAACTCAGGTGGGGGAGAATGTCATGGGCTGCTTTCCAGCCACGCCCCATGACCCCTTAGACGCGCCCCGTGGCGTCCTGGCAAGCCTATCAACGCCTAGCGCAACGGTCGGCCCTGTGGTCGCGGCAGCGCCAAGTGACAAGCTCGCATGTGCCTCTGTATCCCCACCGATAGTCCTTTCAAGCGCCCAGCGGCAGGCGAATACCAATAGTGCCGAGCGCACAGACCATCATGCTGCCAACAGCGCCGACAATGCCAAGCGCCAGCGCCCAGCCGCAGGCAGATCCAAATAGTGTCGCGTGCGCCAAAAACAATGCGCACGCAGACCCTGATGCTCAAGAAAAAGTTGCTGCCAACAGACTTGTTTCTAACTTGTAGAAAACTAAGTCCTTTTCATTGTAAATATGGAGTAGTTTTATTCCATGTATTTTCATTATGATTCTCTAGATTATTTAGGTCAAGTCTTGTAACTTTGGTTTATTTTTTAAAGCATTATTAGGGAGGATCAAGCATTCAAAACTTTCTAGCAAGCAAACAATTTTCTGTATTGGTGTCTCTCCCTCTCGACATCGCGTTGCCTTTCTGTAATAACTTTTATTAATGCAATCAAGTTTTTTTTCAATTCTTATTTATGTTCTCTCAATTGCTCTTGACATTGGTTTTCCCGTACGACACTGACAATCTCGCGTAGCATACGGAGGGGGACCCCAGTTGGCGGACAACGACTGCACTGACATTCAGTTGCTTAGCCTTATGTCGCCCTTCCAAGGGATCTCAGGAAGGCGCCGCGTAACATTACTTATGAGCCTACCCTTTTGTTTATTGAATTTTATAGCTTATTTGGCCAAACTTCTAAAATCAGCTAATTTTGAGAAATGTTTTTTTTTAAAAAGTGCTTTTTTCAAAAGTACTTTTGGTGAGAAGCAGTTTGTTGGCTAATCAATTGGAAAAGCACTTCTGAATAATAATTAGTGTTCGACCAAGCTTTTAAAAAGTATTTTTAAGTGTATTTTTCTCAAAAATATTTTTAAGGAGAAACTACTTTTTTCTATTTCTCTAAAATTGCTTCTGCCTTTACTAGCTAATAGCATGTAGTGATTGAAGACTCAACAGAAATGAATTTCGGTTTAGTAAGTGCTCTGGAGAAAAACTGACATTGCGGTAATATTATGTTGTATTTTTGTTTCTAAAAATTACCAACCCAAAGCTTAGAGTAATAGTATAATACAAAGATTCCCAAGCGTTTCTTGGAAATATTCACCCCTGGTAAAGAATTTGAAGTTTAACCGTTGTCTTGCAGATATTTGCTAAGTTTAAAGTATATTTTCAGAAACTACTATTGTTTAGTGGTTATTAATTTCCTATAGCTACTATATACATAATTTCTTATTATAGCTATTGTTCAATTGTTACGGTAGTGTATTCGCTGTATTCGAGCTGATGTACTCATGAATACACCAGCAAAAAGTGCCTAAAATCAGAGCATTTCAGCTGTACGTGCATGTATTCACATGTATTTGCGCTATGTATTCATGAATACAGTAATGACAATCACCTTAAAAATAGGTATGTCCAGCTCTCTAATAGAAGAAATAGTATCAAGTAGTGTGATACATTCCTAATATAACTCAACAAAATCAATCCTAATATGCCTCATTATCAACCCAATTAATTAGAATAATTTTTCGGTTATATAACTGTTGTATTTAGTGTGTTTCAATATCTTTTTTACTGTTGCATTCATTATATTCAACTGTATTTAGGTGTATTCAGTTGTATTAAAAAAATACAAACCTTCGAAATACATAAATACAGGTAAAAAATAATATATTTATACAAAAATATAATGTATTTGAGTGAATTTGTATAAATTACAATGTGTTTGTATTATTGTATGTGATTAAATAGCAAAGAAGGGAAGAAATTTCGCTAGAGATGGCGTTTTTCAGCCAAGCAAAATATTGTATACATTGTATTAAAACTAAAAACGGAGACGAAAAAAAACCCTGGCCATCAAAATCTTCTCCGACATAAAAAGTATTACAGTATCTGTGTAGAGGAATCCATTGCAATATCCGGCGTAGAAGGAATCCGCAGTCTCTTTCTTTCTAATATTCTAATTTAAATCTATTGCAAATATACGACGTAAAAATTAAGCAGTACAAATCCATTGCAATATCCGGCGTACAAACTAAGCAGGTATTTTGCTCAAAGAGACGAGGAAGAGAGAGAGAAGAAAAAGTTTGTTGGGATTTTGAGAGAAAATCGTATTAATTGAAAGAAAGAGAGAGAGAGAGTGATCACGCCCAACTATGCCTTATAAAAATGATTAAGCGGTCATTACAAATATAATCCGAATAGTAAGTTCAGAGTCGAATTCCACAAGGAATTAACCTATCAATTACTGCTAACAGACTCACACAATTCCACGTAATCAACTTTTCAAGATATTTAAATAACAAATGGTTGGTTTTCTACTAACTATTACTTAATGAAACTATAGTAACTAAAGAGCTAACTAAGAACGAGTTGTGAACAATAATAAAGATGATCTAAGGTTATGATTTTCCCTATTGTTGGAATCCCTTCCCGCTATGTTTGGTATAAATTTGCCTAAACTTCTTTATCGATCATGAGCCCTCTGACTGTGGAAAATCTCTTCCGAGTAATTACGACAATATACTATACATACTCTCCCGAGTTACGCTAGCTAGCTTTAATTACAGCTCACTTCGATCGCACCCAAGGTTTCGTTATCCCTAATCCCACCTTTAAACCCTTCGTTATTGATCCCTCATATATGTCGGGAGTGATGTTGTTCAACAACTACTTAAATATGCACTCTCTCCCGAGTAATACATTCTAAATAGGCTTCGCTAATTGAGGGTCCTTCAATTAACTACAACAAGCATGTAGTTGAACAAATAGAGATTGAACTTTGATAAATCTATATTAACACATCAAGAATTTCATCCTTCAATAGGTTCCATCAAAACCCTAGATTAGATGTTTAGCTATTCATACTAAAATAAGATAAAGCAATAAGATGGTTCATAATTCACAAATTAATGATAAAAAGAAGAGGAATGAAAAACTCTAATGATGACTTGATTTTCTCTCACTTTTTCTCGCCTCCAATTGAGTCTAAAACAATCTTGAAACTGACTTTGGGCGAGTTTTTGGTTTATATAGGGTTAGGTTAATTTGCCCAGCGAGTTACACTTTAGCCCCTGAAGTTCATGGCCTTTAAACGCGCGACTGCGGTCGCGGTCCCAACTGCAGTCCCGACCGCGGTCATTTGCTTCATTACTGTTTCAGCCTGCCTTCCACCGCGCCCTAGACGCGGTGGTACTTTTCACTATTTTCTTTGCCTTTTCTTGCTCTTTTTCATCCGGGCTATTCTCGATTGGCCTTGTATGTATAAATTTGACTTCAAAACACTATTTATCTTCCTCCTAGATCGGAGTAGCTCATGCAAAGCATAAAAATATCAATTAGAGAATTTTGTTATCATTTAGTGATAGTAGCCTATATTATGCGATGTAAATGCTATTTATGCTCTAAGTTAACCATACTTTATTGATGTTTTAAGTGCTAAATGATAACAAAATGCTCTAATTAAGGTTTTTGTGCTTTGCAGGAGTTACTTCGGAGTTGGAAGATAATATGGAGTGTTTTGGAGTCAAATATGTAGATACAAGGCCAAACGAGAAGAGTCCAGATGAAAACGAGCAAGAAAAGGCTAGAAAGACTGGGAAATAGTCCACCGCGACTGGAACACGGTGGACAAAGGAGAAAAACAGAATCGGCGTAATCCACCGCTGCAGTTGGCTCGTGGATGCGGGCGACCTAGAGACAGCCAGGAAAGCCTAGGGGCTTAAGTGTTAAACGTGGGAAACTTATCCTAATCCTATATAAACTCAACAAACTCGCCCAAGTCAAGGTTAAGCTTGTTTCAGACTTATTTTGGAGGCATGAACAAGTGGGAGAAAGATCAAGACACCATTAGAGTTTTCATTCTTCTTCTTCTATCATTATTTTGGGAATCATAAATTATTTTATTGCTTTATCTTATTTTATTATGAGTAGATAAACATTTAGTCTAAGGTTTTGATGGAACCTATTGAAGGATGAAACTTTTGCTATGTTAATATAGATTTGCCAAGTTTAATCTCTATTTGTTCAACTACGTTCTTGTTATAGTTAACTGAAAGGATTCTCAATTAGCTGTGCCTATTTAGTATGTATTACTCGGGAGAGAATGAATATTCAGGTAGTTGTTGAACAACATCACTCCCGACGTATGTGAAGAATAAATAACCAAGGGTTTAAAGGTGTGATTGGGATAACGAAACCTTGGGTGCGATCTAAGTGAGCTGTAATAAAAGTTAGCTAGCGTAACTCGGGAGAGTATGTCTAGTAAATTGTCGTAATTACTTGGGAGAGATTTACGGTAGGAAGAGTGCTCATGATCGATAGAGCCGATTAGGCAAATTTATATGAAACATAGCAGGAGGGGATTCCGTCAATAGAGGAACTCATAACCTTAGATCTTTCTCATTATTGTTTACAACCTAATCTTAGTTAGCTCTTAGTTAATATAGTTTCATAAAGTAATAGTTAGTAGAAAAACAACCAATTGTTATTCAACATATCTTGGAAGTTGAGTACGTGGAATTGAGTGAGTTTGGGCTTAATACCCGGAATATATTGACAACGATCGCTTAGTCCTTTTTATAAGACATAGTTGGGCGTGATCAAATTTTAGCGCCGTTGCCGGGGAATTAACGGTGTTATCGATTATAGTTGAAAGAAGTACAAAAATTCTTAGTATATTCAATTTTCTCCACTTTCAGTCAATACATTGAATTTTAACGTTTGCAAACTTGGTGGTTACAGGTGTATGCCTAGAAACTCATCGAGAACTGGTGAAGTGTTTGAAGCATTATCAGATCCCGAGAAAGTTTCGAGGCCTTGAATCAGGCCAACCGGAAAAGCAAACAACAAAACTCAACTGAACAACTTGAACCAGACATGGAAGATCTGGTGAACAACAGAAAGATTGGGGATGGTGTGGAAGACCCAAATGCGCAGGCGGTGGAGCCTCTTGTGCAAGATGTTGCTTTATATGATTGGGCACAACCCACGGCAGACAATTGGCCACAACGATAGTAGTCCCCCAGATACAGGCAGATTCATTCCAAATCACAAACAATATGCTGCATATGTTGCAAAACAAGAGACTATTCTCGGGGTCATACATTGAAGATCCCCAACAACATTTGAAGAATTTCCTGTCAATATGCCAAACACAAAGACAACACAACGTGACTCTGGAAGCAATAAAGATGTTGTTTCCATTCTCTGTGACAGGAGCAGCCCAGACTTTTCTAAATTCACTCCCCATCAATTCCATAAATACTTGGGAGGAGTTGGTCAAGCAATTTGTGAACAAATTTCATCTACCCAACAAGACTGCTCAACAAATTGATGAGATCTTGAGCTTTAGACAGAAACCAACAGAAATATTGCAAGAGACGTGAGAAAGATTTAAAGGGTTGTTGGTTGTATGTCCACACCATGGTATTCCTGAGCAGAGGTTGGGGCAGAGATTTTACATGGGTATGGCAGATAGTGTAAAAGCTAATGTTGATGCTTCAGCTGGTGGTGCATTCCTGAGTAAAACGTTCAGAGAGAGCAAGATCTTGCTCGACAAGACACCTCAGAACTCAGGATGGACAAACAGAAACGCACCCATCACTCCTGTGGTACACTCAGTGGCGTTAGATCTAGCTAACTCTCTTGCTGAAAATATGGCCACATTAATGACACAAATGAGCATCCTCACCAAAAAGGTGGAAGAGTTAGGTCAGAAACAACAGGTGCACATAGTCGATACAACCAATAGGGGCTTTTTCACATCTTGCATCAGTCATCCAGTTGGTAACCAGTGGAGCGCTGAGGGGGATCACTAACACTATCCTGAGGACATGAATTATGTGTCCAACTATGGGGGTTAGAGACCAGGTGGTCAGAATTGGGGGCAGCAGAATCAACAATACAGGCCAGCCCAGCAGCATCATAATCATGGTAACATGGGGGCCATGCGACCATAGGGTAATATGTCACATTACCAAAGGCCACAGGGCTATCACAACCAAAATCAGCAGCAGGGGTATCATCCACCTCAACAACAACATAATGGGAGACAGGAAAACGGGTTCGCTAGGCTCGAGGCAATGATGCAGCAGGTGATTGGGTCTAATGAAAAAATAAGTGAGAGAGTAGATTCACATGGGTCAGCTATCAAAAATATTAAGGTCCAAATGGGTCAGATTTCGATGTCACTGAATCATCATCCTCATGGGACGTTACCTGCAGACACTCAGGTAAATCCAAAAGAGTCATGGCGCGAAACAGCTGATGGCAGTGAGTCTATGTAATGGTAGAGACTGGACTTGGAGCAAGATAGGTCTTGAGAAAGCAGACCTGTTGAGACACTTGTTCCAGTGCCCATTGAGCTAGATGACTCAACAGGATTGACTGAGGTGACAGTGCAGCATGCACATGAAGATGCGAACAAACAAAATGAAGCCGAGAAAAAAGCTGAGACAACACAGGAGCCGGTATTGGAGGCAAAGCCGAAAAAAGAGAAAGCCCAAATCACAGGGAAGAAGCGACCTCTAGCACTATTCCCACAGAGGCTAGCCAAATATCAAAATGATGAGCAATACAAAAAGTTCTTGGACATGTTGAAACAAATTCAGGTAAATATTCCATTGATTGATGCGTTAAAAGAAATGCCTGGTTATTCAAAAATGATGAAGGACTTGATGTCCCACAAGTTCGATTTCCAAGACTTGGCCACAGTGACTCTAACTCAAGCATGCATTGTTGTTGTAACAAGACTCCTTGCAGAGAAATTGTCAGACCCAGGGAGTTTCACAATTCCCTACACCATAGGTAACTTTGCTTTTGCCAAGGCACTATGTGATTTAGGGGCAAGCATAAATCTAATGCCCCTAGCTATCTATAAAAGGCTGGGGATTGGACGAGCTATACCCACTTCTATGTTGTTGCAGCTGGCTGACAAAATTGTAAAGAGGCACTCAGGTATTCTTGATGACGTGTTGGTATAGGTAGGGAAGTTTATGTTCCCTGCAGACTTTGTAATTCTGGACTGTAGGGTGGATGAATAAATTCCCATAATTTTGGGAAGGACATTCTTGGCCATGGGGTGAGCTCTGATTGACTGCGAAACTGGAGAGATCAAGATGAGGTTAAATGACGAAGAGATAACGTTTAACGTGCAGAAATATATGGGGCGACCAAGTGAACTCGCCAATTGTTCTTTAATTGATGTCGTGGATGGAATCCTGGAAGAGGATGATGATACCTTAACCATTGAGGACCCTCTAGCTGCATGTCTGATGAATTTAAATGAGGTGAATGGTGAAGAATTGGCGGAATGGGTGCTTTCTCTTGAGGGCGAAGGTTTTTGGAAGAGATAACTCGAATTCGAGCCCCTACACTTAGAGAAAAAGTAAACTCCTCCATCCAGGCCATCCATAGAAGAACCACCAAAGCTGGAGTTGAAGCCACTGCCCGCCTATCTCAGGTAAGCATTCTTTGGACCTACGTCCACATTACCTGTTATTATCTCATCTAGTTTGTTAGATGCGCAGGCAAAACAGCTTTTGCAGGTACTGACAGAGTGCAAGACTTCCATTAGGTAGACCATGGCAGATAATAAGGGGATCATCCCAGCATTTTGTATGCATAAAATTCTGCTGGAAGTTGGGCGCAAACCTTCCTGAGAACACCAAAGAAGGATAAATCCCAATATGAAGAAAGTGGTGAAGAAAGAAGTCATTAAGTGGTTAGATGCGTGAATCATCTTCCCCATCTCTGACAGCAACTGGGTTAGCCCGGTGCAATGTGTTCCTAAGAAGGGTGGAATGACGGTGGTGAAAAATGATAAAAATGAACTGATCTCTACACGAACTACCACATGATGGAGAATTTGAATGGATTACAGGAAGCTCAACTTAGACACCCGGAAAGACCACTTCCCACTTCCCCTTCATTGATCAGATGCTTGACAGACTAGTAGGGAGGTCCCACTTCTGTTTTCTGGATGGGTACTCAGGATACAATCAGAACTCCATCGCACTAGAGGATAGAGAGAAGACCTCATTCACATGCCCTTATGGGATCTTTGCTTTCCGGAGGATGCCCTTTGGCCTATGCAACGCACCCGCCACATTCCAAAGGTGCATGATGGCCATATTCACAGACATGGTAGAAGACATAATGGAGGTGTTCATGGATGATTTCTCAGTGATGGGAAACTCATTCGATGAGTGCCTTAAAAATCTGACCTGAGTTTTGAAAAGGTGCATTGAGACTAACCTAGTACTTAATTGGGAAAAGTGCCATTTCATGGTGCAAGAAGGTATAGTCTTGGGACACCTAGTATCAAGCAAGGGATTGAGGTGGATCGTGCGAAAGTTGATGTGATAGCAAAGCTTCCACCTCCCACATCAGTCAAAGCAATTAGGAGCTTCCTCGGGCATGCCGGTTTTTACCGGAGATTCATAAAGGACTTTTCAAAAATTGCTAACCCTCTGTGTAAATTGCTAGAAAAGGATCACCCATTTATTTTTTCTAATGATTGCAGGGTAGCATTCGAGGAATTGAAGAAGAAGCTAGTCACAACACCCATCATTGTTTCCCCCGACTGGGAGCAACCATTCGAGCTAATGTGTGACGCAAGTGACTATGCAGTGGGAGCAGTGTTAGGACAGCGGAAGGATAAAATAATTCACCCAATTTACTACGCAAGTAGAATGTTGAGTGGAGCGCAGCTAAACTACATTGTAACGGAGAAAGAGATGCTGGCTGTAGTGTTCGCATTTGACAAGTCCAGTTCGTACTTGATTGGCTCAAAGGTAATTGTATATACTGATCATGCTTCTCTCAAGTACTTGATCGAAAAGGAGTCAAAACTGCACCTGATTCGTTGGGTGCTGCTGCAAGAGTTCGACTTGGAAATCCATGATCGTAAGGGCATGGAAAATCAAGTCGCTGATCACTTATCGCGACTAGAAGGAGCTGAAAAATCAGTTGAGGTAGAGGATATTCTGGAAACCTTTCTAGACGAGCAGCTACTCTCCACAAGACTTGAGGAAGTGCCATGGTAGTAGACATTGCAAACTACCTGGCAAGTGGTATAGTTCCCTATGACTTTTCCTCTGTCCAAAAGAAAATTTTTTACCGTGATTGCCGCATGTATTACTGGGACAAACCTTATCTATTTCGGATTTGTGTTGACAATATGATCTGGAGGTGTGTCCCTGAGATAGATCAATCTTCTGTTTTGCAGGCACGTCATGCATCGGCATATGGCGGACATTTTGGAGGAGTCCGGACGGGCATGAAAGTTCTAGAAGCTGGATTCTATTAGCCAACTATGTTTAAGGATGCACATCTATAGGTCAAGGGATTTGATGAATGCCAGCGAACCGGGAACATTTCCCGTCGCCATGAGACGCCCATGAACCCAATTCAGGAGGTTGAGTGTTCGATGTTTGGGGAATAGACTTCATGGATCCCTTTGTCAGTTCCTACGACAATAAGTACATACTTGTTGCTATAGATTATGTGTCCAAATGAGTGGAAGCTACAGCGCTCCCCACCAATGATGCAGGGTGGTGATTGGGTTTTTGAAGAAGAATATATTCACCCGTTTCGGGACCCCAAGAGCCATAATCAGTGACGGAGGCACTCATTTATGCAATCGAGCCTTTGAGAAATTGCTAGCAAAATACGATGTACGCCACAAAGTGGAAACTCCATACCACCCTTAGACCAGTGGGCAGGTCGAAGTGTCGAATAGAGAGATAAAGAGTGTGTTGACCAAAACGGTGAATGCCACAAGAACGGATTGGGAAAAAAAATTAGATGACGCACTCTGCGCCTATAGAACTGCTTTCAAAACACCAATTGGCATGTCGCCATACAAGTTGGTGTTTGGAAAGGCCTGTCACTTGCCAGTGGAGTTAGAACATAGAGCTTGGTGGGCGCTGAGACAATGGAATCTAGACATAGAAGCTGCGGGAACAAATAGAGTCACGGTATTTCATGAACTGGATGAGTTCCGCTATCTTTCTTTTGAAAGCACAAGGTTATACAAAGAAAGAATGAAGAGGTTGCACGACAAGAATATTGTTGAACAGAATTTCAAACACGGAGATATGGTGTTGGTGTTGCTGTACTATTCATGATTAAGGCTATTTCTGGGTAAACTCAAGTCACGATGGTCTGGACCATTTCGTGTGGTTGAAGTGCTCCCGTCGGGTGCTATAGAGATTGCCTCAGAAAATGAATCTTGCACGTTTAGAGTCAATGGGCACATGTTGAAACCATATGTGGACATGGATGACGTCAAGGACGTGTCAGTGATTCAATTAACTGAACCCCAGAGGCCGAGAGAGCCTTAAATACGCTCATCTGCGTTGTGCCGCGACGTTAAATCAAGCGCTTCTTGGGAGGCAACCCATGTTTTATTTTGTTTTTCCCTTTTTCTTTGTTGTTGTATTTAATATGTATGATACTAACCCAGTTATTAGTGTACAGGGGAAGATTGGTGCATAGTTGGAGAAGTCGGGGGCAAGCACCAACTACAGAAAGGTAAAAAACGTGATAAAAACAAATAAGTTCTGGAAGTGCGTCACTGCGACCGCGGTTGGAACGCGGTGGAATGCACCAGTTCTGTTTTGGTTTACCGCGGCCGTGGTCGGGGTGCGGTGGGACCACGATGAGATACACCTGTTCTGCCACGTTACATCGTGACCGCGTACCGGGCGCGGTGGAATAGTACCGTTCTGCCGACGCCCAGGTAAGTAAAATTTTTTTTTCTTTTTTCTTTTTATCTTCCAATCTAATAAAATCTAAATCTAACCTCTCCCCCTACCCCCTCTACTTCCAACACTCCCTTTCTCACTCTAACAAACTCCCCACCGCCCCTTCTTCTTCCTCCTCTCTCTCACAAAATCTCCCCCAACACACAACTTCATCTCCACCATTCTCTTCCTCCCCCAAAATCCTTCTTCCCTTCTCATCCTCCAAGCACACCCGCGTTCATCATCTTCAAGTAAGTCTCTAACCTATTTCTCTCTTCTCTCTTAGTTTTCTTTTTGTTTTCTTCTTTGTGTACTTTAATGGTAGAATTGTAACATGTGTTAGGTTAGAATTTTCTTCTTTTTAGATTGATATGGTGTGAAACATGGTACAAAGAGCATGATTTTGTTGTGTTGAAGTTGATTGTGGTGGGGTGGAGTATGTGTAGTAATTGTAGTTGATTTGGGGGAGGGTTTGCACTTCCATGGTCTAAGTTTATGAAATCATTATTCAATGCACACTAGGTGCTTGTGAAATTTCCCCATTGAGATGTACTTGTTAATGTGACCGTAGTGGTGGTGAAGTCTGAGTAACCACCCCGGGTTCACACATCTCAAACCCTCACTAATAATAGCCCTTAATTTGTCAGGTACAGTACACCAATCAAGGAAAAGACGTGCCACAGGTACATCCGCCAGTGGGTCAGGTGGTTCATCTCGAGCTCGAGTTCAAGCGAGTTCGAACCAGTTTGACAATACCCGCTTTGTACCCAAAGCGGCTCAAGATAGATTCAATGCAAAGTCAGCTAGGAAGCTGGTGCCTGAAGTCCACTTTGAGAGGGCTGCTTTAAGGGTTGAATGCCCACAGATTTACGACGAGTTGAGGAGACGTCAGCTGGACGTCTTCTTTGATGAGCCGGAAGAGGTCAATGTAATGATGATCAGGGAATTCTATGCTAACTTCCAGGACCATGTTGATAGATTAGTCACAGTATGAAACATCCAGGTTAATGTGTCTCTTGAGGCCATCCGTCGAGTGTACAGGTTGCTGGTCTTCACCGGAGATACAAACTACTACCAAGATTATCAGAGGCCACCGGTCACATGGAACCTAATTGTTCAAACAATCTGTGTAGCTAGTCGGAAGCCAATATGGATAAAGCCGAGAATTACCCTGAACTCCCAATCTCTCAATTGGGAAGCTAAGTTTTGGCTAACGATCATCAACAGCCGTCTGCTGCTATCCAACAATACTACAGATGTTAATGCACCAAGAGCAACAACGATTTGGTGTTTTTTCAACCACCATGATTTTGACGTGGCCCGGCTCATTCAAGATGAAATGTTCATTCGGTCCACGGAGGCAAGCAAAAGGTTCTACTTCCCTTCCCTTGGAGCAGGATATGAATGGCCTACGCACTTCAGTCAATGACCTGGGTGCTCGAGTTGACACTTTGGCCACTCAAAGTGCTAGGTCAGAGAAAAAGATCATGGGCTGGCTCCGGACGTTAGGTCGAGCGTGTCACCTCGATCCTGGCACCGTCCCCGACCAGGACTAAGCACCAAGGAAGTCCCCTTATCTTACTTTGCTTTGATTTTTAGCACCAGGGAAGTCCCCTTACCTTACTTTGCTTTAATTTCTTTGACATGGGGACATGCCAAATTTTTGAGTGTGGGGTGGGGGATGGTTGTTGTTGTTGTACAACTGTATAGATTGTTTAGTATTTTGGTTTGTTTGGTATTTTGATTTGCTGTTAATTAACATCGACTTGGCCCGAAGGCGGACACCTCTCGACGGGTCTCTTGAGGGACTTAAGTTGACCAAATAATAATAATAATAATAATAATACTAAAAACAAAAAAAGTTTCTTTTGTTAAGTAATGTACCAGCCCCCCCTTGGTTTTTCTTTAAACCACGGTTCTTTTCCAAGGGTTTCCATTTGAGCCGGGTGTAGTTAGTTTTCTTTTTAGTTTAGGAAGTCTTGGGCGAGGGAAGAATAGAAATAGGATCCCTTAACTCCGTAGTACCTTGAATATTGATTGCCTTAGCATGACACTTAGGCTCACTAGTCGACTCTAGCAAGAAAGCCTTAAATTGCATGTTCCTGATTTGGCTTAAAATACTTTGAGCAGAGTGTCTGCTGATCCGAACTGATTGAGTCATGTGCCATGTGTGAGTGAGACTTTTGTGTATTCTGTGCTAACATTCAATGCCTAGAACTTTCCATGTGTGTGTACGAAGCGAAATGGTAGCTTTAATTGGTCTAGAAAGTGATATAGGCATTTCTTTGTTGAACCTATTTTTATACATTTCTACCCACCTGATTGTATATACTGTAGTTAACCCCTTTGAGCTTGTAATCTTGTTTTCTTTGGCAATCACATTACAAGCCTGAACCAAATTTTTAATTGACTATCTTTTGAACCCTATCACCTCCTAGAAGCACTTGAATTTGTGACGAACATGGAAAAGTTAAAGTGTGGGGTGGTTGGTTGGGCTTTTGAATGGAACTAAGAGAATATAGATAAAGGTGCATGGAGTGATAATGAATATTAGAAGCCACCGGGACTGACAAAAAAGAGAGAGAGAGAGAGAGAGAGAGAGAGAAGTCTCAAATGGTGGTGGCTTTTGAAAAAGTGTGCTTAAAAAAGTGAGGGGTATAACACAATGATGAAAAGGCGGAATAATTGTTTGACAAAAGTATGGACTTAAATGAGAAAAAAAGAAGTATTAAAGTGCTTAGGGAGGTGTAGCCACTCTTATATCCACACACACACACACACACACACACACACACACACACATATATATATATATATATATATATATATATATATATATATATATATATCCCACATGTCCCGCAGCCTACATTACAACCAAATAAAGTCCTACTTGATTCTAGACCAAATGAGCTCGATTAGTTGAGTAATACACTAAGGGAAAGCCTATGGTGCGTTTTATGTGGCATGAGAATTTCTTTCTGAGGGTGAGAGAAATCGTACTTCTTTGAATTCCTCAGTGTGTGAATTGTCATAACTATGATTTAGGTCTTTTTGTGGTGAGTAGGCACTAGATTCGTGAAAGGAAGGTAAGTTTGAACCTCTGACTGAGAGTAGAAAAGACGGTTAGGGACATTACGTGGCTAGAGAGAGAGTCCACTCTTGAGGTGTGGATGTTATGTTGAGGTAGTCTACCAGTTTGAATTGTTCTTGGTGCGAGGAGTGGGGATGTTACCCGGTGATGATTAGGCCTATAAAGTATGGTTTTATTGCTAGATGACTAGCAACGGTTTAAGTGTGAGATGTTGATAGTAGCCTATATTATGAGATGTAGATGCTATTTATGCTCTAAGTTAACCATACTTTATTGATGTTTTTAAGTGCTAAATGATAAAAAAAATTCTCTAATTAAGGTTTTTGTGCTTTATAGGAGTTACTTCGGAGTTGGAAGATAATACAGAGTGTTTTGGAGTCAAATATGTAGATACAAGTCCAAACGAGAAGAGTCCAGATGAAAACGAGCAAGAAAAGGCTAGAAAGACTGGGCAATAGTCCACCGCCACCGCGGTCGGACCGCGGCTGGAACGCGGTGGACAAAGGAGAAAAACAGAATCGGCGTAATCCACCGCGGTCGCACCGCGGTTGGCTTGCGAACGCGGGCGACCTGGAGACAACCAGGAAAGCCTAGGGGCTTAAGTGCAAAACGTGGGAAACTTATCCTAACCCTATATGAACTCAACAAACTCGCCCAAGTCAAGGTTAAGCTTGTTTTAGACTTATTTTGGAGGCAAGAACAAGTGGGAGAAAGATCAAGACACCATTAAGTTTTCATTCTTCTTCTTTTATCATTATTTTGGGAATCATGAATTATTTTATTCCTTTATCTTGTTTTATTATGAGTAGCTAAAAATTTAGTCTAAGGTTTTGATGGAACCTATTGAAGGATGAAAATTTTGATATGTTAATACAGATTTGCCAAGTTTAATCTCTATTTTTTCAACTACGTTCTTGTTGTAGTTAATTGAAAGGATCCTCAATTAGTTGTGCCTATTTGGTATGTATTACTCGGAAGAGAGTGCATATTTAGGTAGTTATTGAACAACATCACTCCCGACGTATGTGAGGAATTAATAACCAAGGGTTTAAAGGTGGGATTAGGGATAACGAAACCTTGGGTGCGATCTAAGTGAGTTGTAATAAAAGCCATCTAGCATAACTCGGGAGAGTATGTCTAGTAAATTGTCGTAATTACTCGGAAGAGATTTACGGTAGGAAGAGTGCTCATGATCGACATAGACGATTAGGCAAATTTATATGAAACATAGCAGGAGGGGATTTCGTCAATAGGGGAAATCATAACCTTAGATCCTTCTCATTATTATTTACAACCCGGTCTTAGTTAGCTCTTAGTTAATATAGTTTCATAAAGTAATAGTTAGTAGAAAAATAACCAATTGTTATTCAAAATATCTTGGAAGTTGAGTACGTGGAATTGAGTGAGTTTGATAACTGTGATTGGTAGGTTAATTTCCTGTGGGATTCGACTCTGGGCTTAATACCCAGAATATATTAACAACGACCGCTTAGTCCTTTTTATATGACATAGTTGGGCGTGATCATTTAGCATTCAAAATATCAATAAAGTATGGTTAATTTAGAGCATAAATAGAATCTACATTGCATAATATAGGATACTATCAACACCCCACACTTAAACCGTTGTTAGTCCTCGAGCAACAAAACCACACTCTACAGGACTAATCTTCACTAGTTAACTTCCCTACTCTTCAAACCAAGAATAATTCACAATGGTGGACTACCTTAGGTAACATCCATACCTCAAGAGCGGACTCTCTCTAACCGGCTCTCTTACTCTCAGTCAGAGGTCCATACTTACCTTCCTTTCATGATTCAAGTGCCTACTCACCTCAAAAGAGACTTATGTTATAGTCAATATAATTCACACACCGAGGACTTCAAATAAACACAATTTCGCTCACTCTCAGAAAGATTCTTATGCCACAGAAAATGCACCATAAGCTTGCCCGTAGTGTACTACTCTACTAATCGAGCTCATTCAGTCTAGAATCAATTAGGACTTTATTTGGTGGTAATGCTGGCTGCGGGACGGGTAGGATATATTTGGATATAATAATAACTATACATCCCTAAGTACTTTAATACATTTTTCACATTTAAGCCCACATTTCTGTCAAACTACCATTCCACCTTTACATCAATGTGTTATACCCCCTACTTCTTTAAGCACACTCTTTTTTGTTTTTTGTTTCGACTTAAGTCCCTTAAGAAACCCGTCGAGAGGTGTCTATCTTTGGGCCAAGTCGAAATTAATTAAGACAAAACGAAATACCAATCAAATACATACAAATATACAACAACAAACAAACATCCTCCACCCTACACTTAAAAAGTTGGCATGTCCCCATGTCAAGTGAATTAAATCAGAGTAAGGTAAGGGGATTTCCCTGGTGCTCAATCCTGATCGAAGACAGTGCCAAGATTGAGGTTACATGCTCGCCCTAGCGCCCGTAGCCAGCCCATTATCTTCTTTTCCGACTTAACACTTTGAGTGGCTAGCGTATCAACTCTAGAACCCAGGTCAGTGACCGAAGTGCGCATCCAACCATGTCCTGCTCCAATTCTGTCAAACGGGTACTCCGGCGAGCTTGTGACAGGCCTACCTCATCAGCAATCTGCACATGTAGGGTGAAGTCATGCATAGCCCCCTCAGCACCACCACCATCATCATCATCATCATCATCCGCCTCATCAGAGGGATCATTTTGCTCGGCTTCAGGTGACACCGGGTCTTTCCCAACGGTTATTTTGCTCGCCCTGAATGCGGCCTTTACTTGCACCTTCCCATCTACATTGGGATTATCCGGGACTCTTGTCGCTCTACACAGCCTGGTGACAAGAGAAGGGAGGTAGAAACCATATTTCTTCTCCTTTGAGCGAATGAACATCTTGTCCTAGATAAGCCGGGCTATGTCAAAATCATGTCCATTCACAAAACACCAAATCACCAAATCACCAAATCACCACTGTCCTTGGCCCATTAATATCAGTAGTGTTACTTGATGGCAGCAGACGACTGTTGATGATTGTCAGCCAACACTTTGCCTCCCAAGTGAGAGAGGTTGAGTTCAGGGTGATTCCTGGGGTAATCCATATTAACTCCCTTCCAGGCACACAGATGGTTTGGGAGAAGAGGTTCCAGGTAACAGGATTTTTCTGATAAAAATCTTCCTCTCCATTGAAGACTGGCAACCTGTACACTCGTCGGATAGCCTCGAGTGAAGCATTCACACAGGTGTTGCGCACCGTGACAACCCGATCAACATGCTCCGGGCAATTAGCGTAGAATTCTCGTACCAACATCAGATTGCCCTCCTCTGGTTCCTCAAAAAAAGGTCGAGCTGACGTCTTTTCAATTCATGGTATATGTTCAGGCCTTCAAATCGAAGAGCTTCCCTTTCAATGGCCTGCTCGGGCACAAGTTTCTTGGACGCCTTTTCATTAAACCTATCTTGGGCTGCTTTAGATACAAACTGGCTACTATCGAACTGGCTCGAGCTAGCCTGTGCTCGAGCTCTCGAAGAGTCTCCAGACGCGCTGGCTGAGGAACCTGTGGTACGTCTCTTTCTTGATGGATGCATGATACCTGGCAAAACAAGGGCCACTATTAGTAAGGGTGTGATTTGTGTGAACCTAGGGCGGTTACACAGACTTCACCAATACCATGGTTACGTTAGCATTTAAAGCTCATTGGGGCAATTCCACATACACCTAGTGTGCATGGGTTTACAATTTAGCACAACTACCCCCATGGAGGTATAAATCCTCCCCAAATCAACCACAATATCTACACATACTTATCCCCACCACAATCAACTTTTACACAACAAAGTCATGCCATTTTCTACCATATTTTATACATTATCAACTGAAAAGAAGAAAAGAAAAACAAAATTGTTCTTTTAAAGCTACCAAAAATCTGAAATTAAACCATAAAAAAAGGGGAAATACATTAAAAAAAAGAAAGGCAGAAGTCATGACTTACTTGATATGGTTGAACAATAGAGAGTGGGGCTTGTTAATGGAGATGAGAGGAGGAAGGGGGAGTGAATAATTTGGTACGAAGGGGGATGGGAGTAACCGTTGGTAGAGAGGGGAAATGAGAGATTTAGAGTGAGAGAAGGAAAGAGAGTGGGGTGGGTATGGGCGGATATTCAGGTTAGTGGGTTTAAGAAATGGGAATTTTTTTAAAAAAAAATTAAATTACTTACCTGCCCGACCGCGCCCAGCACCGCGGTCGCGTCCGCGGTCGCGTCCGCGGTCACTGTGCAGAACATACCAGATTCACCGCGCCCGGTCCGTGGTCGAGACCATGGTCGCTGTGAAAAAAAATAGAGGAGAGGACTTCTTCCGCGCTTAGGGACGCGCCCCAGACTGTGGCCCGATTCGGTCCTCCGGGATTTGTTTTTGTTTTCTTCAAGTTTTTACCTTTTTGGAGTTGGATTTTGACCCCGATCTTCCCCATGTGCACCAACATTTCCCTGTACACTAATAAATTGATTAGTATCGTTCACCTCAAGTACAACAACAAAACAAAGAAAAACAAAATAAGAACATGGGTTGCCTCCCAAGAAGCGCTTGATTTAACATCGTGGCACAACGATTACAGCAATTCAATGGGTTGCCTCCCATGTAGCGCCTGATTTAACGTCGCGGCACGACTCAGATGAGCGCATTTAAGGTTCGCTCGACCTCTGGGGCTCAGTCAGATGGGTCACTGACACTTCCTTTACTTCATCCATTCCCACATAAGGTTTCAATCTATGCCCATTGACACGAAACGCGCGAGAGTCTTTCTTTGCGGAAATCTCTACAGCACCTGAAGGGAGCACTTCAACCACACAAAATGGTCCAAACCATTGTGACTTTAGTTTACCCGGAAATAGCCTTAATCTTGAATTCTACAGCAATACCATATCTCCGGGTTTGAAATCTCGCTGTATAATGTTCTTGTCATGCAACCTCTTCATTCTCTCTTTGTACAATCTTGTGCTCTCAAAAGCAAGATAACAGAACTCATCCAGTTCATGCAATTCAATGACTCTATTCATTCCCGCAGCGTCCATGTCTAGATTCAACTGTTTCAGCGCCCACCAAGCTCTATGCTCTAGCTCCACCGGCAAGTGATAAGCCTTACCAAACACCAACTTGTATGGTGACATGCCTATTGGTGTTTTGAAAGAAGTTCTATACGCCCAGAGTGCATCATCTAACTTTTTCACCCAGTCCGTTCTTGTGGCATTCACGATTTGGTTAACACACTCTTTATCTCTCTGTTTGACACTTCTACTTGCCCACTTGTCTGAGGATGATATGGAGTTTTCACCTTGTGGCGTACATCATACTTCTCTAGTAATTTGTCGAAGGCTCGATTACAGAAATGAGTGCCTCTGTCACTAATTATGGCCCTTGGGGTGCCGAAACAGGTGAATATGTTCTTCTTCAAAAACTCAATCACCACCCTTGCATCATTGGTGGGGAGTGCTACAGCTTCCACCCATTTGGACACGTAGTCTACAGCAAAAAGTATGTATTTATTGCCATATGAACTGATGAAGGGACCCATGAAGTCTATTCCCCAAACATCAAACACCTCAACCTCCTAAATTAGGTTCATGGGCATCTCATGGCGACGGAAAATGTTCCCGGTTCGATGGCATTCATCACAACCCTTGACCCATAAATGTACATCCTTAAACACAGTTGGCCAGTATAACCCTGCTTCTAGAACTTTTGCGGCTGTCCTGACTCCTCCGAAATGTCCACCATATGCCGATGCGTGGCATGCCTGCAAAATAGAAGATTGATCTATCTCAGGGACACACCTCCAGATCATATTGTCAACACAAATCCGAAATAGATAACGTTCATCCCAATAATACATGCGACAATCACGGTAAAACTTTTTCTTTTGCACAGAGGAAGGGCCATAGGGAACTATACCGCTCGCCAGGTAGTTTGCAATGTCTGCATACCATGGCACTTCCTCAAGGCTCGTGGAGAGTAGCTGATCGTCTGGAAAGGTTTCCAAAATCTCTTCTACCTCAACTACTTTTTCAGCTCCTTCCAGTCGCAATAAGTGATCACCGACTTGATTTTCCGTGCCCTTTCGGTCACGAATTTCTAAGTCGAACTCTTGTAGCAACAGCACCCAATGAATCAGGCCCAGTTTTGACTCTTTCTTTTCGATCAGGTACCTGAGAGCAGCATGATCAGTATAGACAATTACCTTTGAGCCTATCAGGTACGCTCTGAACTTGTCAAACGCGAACACTACTCCCAGCATCTCCTTTCCAGTCACAGTGTAGTTCAGCTGGGCTTTACTCAACGTTCTACTTGCGTAGTAAATTGGGTGCATGATTTTATCTTTCCGTTGTCCTAACACTGCTTCCGCTGCATAGTCACTTGCATCACATATTAGCTCGAATGGTTGCTACCAGTCGGGGGCAACAATGATAGGTGTTGTGATTAGTCTCTTCTTCAATTCCTCGAATGCTACCCTGCAATCATCAGAAAACACAAAAGGGTGATCTTTTTCTAGAAATTTACACAAAGGGTTAGCAATTTTGGAAAAGTCTTTTATAAATCTCCGGTAGAAACCGGCATGTCCAAGGAAACTTCTGATTGCTTTGACGGATGTGGGTGGTGGAAGTTTTTCTATCACATCAACTTTCACGCGATCCACCTCAATGCCCTTGCTTGATACCAAGTGTACCAAGACTATACCATCTTGTACCATGAAATGGAACTTCTCCCAGTTTAGTACCAGATTAGTCTCTATACACCTTTTCAACACTCTCATTAGATTTTAAGGCAGTCATCGAACAAATTTCCCACCACTGAGAAATCATCCATGAAAACCTTCATTATTTCTTCTACCATGTCTGTGAAGATGTCCATCATGCACCTTTGGAATGTGGAAGGTGCGTTACATAGGCCAAATGGCATTCTCCGAAAAGCAAAAATCCCATAGGGGCAAGTGAATGAGGTCTTCTCTCTGTCCTCTGGTGCAATAGAGATCTGATTGTACCCTGAGTACCCATCCAGAAAACAAAAATAGGACCTCACTGCTAGTCTGTCTAACATCTGATCAATGAATGAAAGTGGGAAGTGGTCTTTCCGGGTGGCCAAGTTCAACTTTTTGTTAATCCATACAGATTCGCCAGCTTGTGACGGTTCGTGTAGAGATCAATTCATTAGTATAATTTTTCACCACCATCATCCCACCCTTCTTTGGTACACATTGCACTGGGCTAACCCAGTTGCTATCAGAGATGGGGAATATGATTACCGCATCTAACCACTTAATAATTTCTTTCTTCACCACTTCCTTCATACTGGGGTTCATCCTTCTTTGATGTTCTATGAAAGGTTTGTGCCCATCTTCCAGTAGAATTTTATGCATACAGAAGGCCGGGCTGATCCCCTTGATATATGCCATGGTCCACCCAATTGCAGTCTTGCACTCTGTCAGCACCTGCAAAAGCTGTTCTGCCTGCACATCTATCAAACTAGATGAGGTAATAACAAATAATATGGAGTTAGGTCCTAAGAATGCATACCTGAGATGGGTGGCAGCGGCTTCGGCTTCAACTCCAACTTTGGTGGTTCTTCTATGGATGGCTTGGCTGGGGGCGTTTCCCTTCTCTCTAAGTGCAGGGGCTCAAATTCGAGTGGTCTCTCCCAAAAACCTTTGCCCTCAAGAGCGAGCACCCATTCCGCCAATTCTTCACGTTAACCTCATCTAGGTTCATGAGGCAAGCTGCTAGAGGATCCTCAATGTTCAAAGTCTCATCATCCTCTTCCAAGATTACATCCACGACATCTATTAAAGATAAATTGGCGAATTCACTTGGTCTCCTCATAGATTTCTGCACGTTGAATGTTATTTCCTCATCATTTAATCTCATCTTGAGCTCTCTAGTTTCGTAGTCAATTATAGCTCTCCCTGTGGCCAAAAATGGCCTTCCCAAAATTATGGGAATTTCCTCATCAACCCGACAATCCAGAATGACAAAATCTGTTGGGAAAACAAATTTCCCAACCTGCACCAACACATCATCAAGGATACCCGAAGGCCTCTTTACTGTCCTCTCAGCCAGTTGCAATAACATGGACCTAGGTCTAGCTCTTCCAATCCCGAGCCTTTTATAGATAGTCAGGGGCATAAGATTTATGCTTGCCCCAAATCACGCAGTGCCTTAGCAAATGCAAAGTTACCTATAGTGCAAGGAATTGTGAAACTCCCTAGATCAGACAACTTCTCAGCAATGGGTCTCGTCACAACAACACTGCAAGTCTGAGTTAAAGTAACTGTGGCCAAGTCTTGGAAGTCAAACTTGCGGGACATCAAGTCCTTCATCATTTTTGCATAACCAGGCATCTCCTTTAAAGCATCAATCAATGGAATATTTACCTGAATTTGCTTCAACACCTCCAAGAACTTCTTATATTGCACATCTTTTTCATATTTGGCCAATCTCTGTGGGAATGGTGCTGGAGGTCGTTTCTTTCCTGTGATTTGGTTTTTTTCTTGTTCAGGGATTGCCTCCACTACCGGTTCCTGTGCTGTCTTAACCTCTTTCTCAGCCTCTTTTTCTTTGCTGGCATCTTCCTGGGCATGCTGTACTGTCACCTCAGTCAAACCTGCTGAATCATCTATCTCAATGGGAACTGGCACAAGTGTCTCAGTAGGTCTGCTTTCACGATCAATCTCTTTCTCCAATTCTAGGTCTCTACAATTATATAGACTCACTGCCATTAGTTGCTTCGGGCCCTGCTCCTTTAGATTTATATGTGTGTCTGCAGGTAACGTCCCATGAGGACGATTATTCAGAGCCATCGAAATCTGACCCAATTGGACCTCAATATTCTATAGCTGACTCGTGTGAGTCTACTCTTTCAGTTTTTTTTGCATTGGACCCAATCACTTGTTACATCATTCCCTCGAGTCTAGCGAACCCATCTTCTTGTCTCCCATTGTGTTGCTGTTGAGGTGGATGATAACCCTACTACTGATTCTGATTGTTGTAGCCCTGTTGCATTTGGTAACGCACCATATTTCCTTGTGGTCGCATGGCCCCCATATTACTGTTATTATTGTGCTGCTGCGGGGCTGGCCTGTATTGTTGATTCTGCTGACTCCAATTCTGACCACCTGGTTTCTGTCCCCCATAGTTGGACACATAATTCATGTTTTCCGGATAGTGTTGGTGATCACCATCAGCACTCCACGGGTCACCAAATGGCTGACTAATGCAAGATGTATATAAGCCCCCATTAGTTGTATCAACTATGTGCACCTGCTGTTTTTTACCTGATTCTTCAACCTTTTTAGTGAGGATGCTCATTTGTGTCATTAGTGTAGCCATATTTTCAGCTATAGAGTTAGCTGGATCTAAAGCCACAGAGTGGACCACAGGAGTGATGGGAGCGTTTCTGGTGGTCCATCCCGAATATTGTTCCATCTTGTCGAGCATGATCTTGCTCTCTCTGAATGTTTTACTCAAGAATGCTTCACCGACTGGAGCATCAACATTATCCTTCACACTATCCGCTAGACCCATGTAGAACCTCTGCCCCAACATTTGCTCAGGAATACCATGGTGTGGATATAAAACCAACAGTCCTTTGAATCTTTCCCACGTCTCTTGCAATGTTTCTGTTGGTTTCTGTCTGAAGCTCAAGATCTCATCAATTTGCTGAGCAGTCTTGTTGGGTGAATGAAATTTGTTCACAAATTGCTTGACTAATTCCTCCCAAGTAGAGATGGAATTTATGGGGAGTGAATTGAGCCAAGTCTGAGCTGCTCCTGTCACAGAGAATGGAAACAACAATAGCTTTATTGCTTCCGGAGTCACGTTGTGTTGTCTTTGTGTTTGACAGATTGACAGGAAATTCTTTAAGTATTGTTGAGGATCTTCAATGTACGACCCCGAGAATAGTCCCTTATTTTGCAACAAATGCAGCATATTATTTGTGATTTGGAATGAATCAGCCTGTATCTGTGGGACTACAATCACGGTGGCTAAATTGTCTATTGTGGGTTGTGACCAATCATACAAAGCAGCCTCTGGCACAAGAGGCTCCACCACCTGCTCATTTGGGTTCTCCACGTTATCCCCATTATCTCTGTTGTTTACCAGATCTGCCATGTCTGCTGCAAGTTGCTCAGTTGAGTTTTGTTGTTGTTTGATTTTCCTGTTTGCCCGATTCAAGGCCTTGAAAACTTTCTCAGGATATGATAATGCTTCAAACACTTCACCAGTTCTTGAGGAGTTTCTAGGCATGCACATGCAACACCCCAAGATTACAAACGTTAAAATTTCAATGTAGTTGATTGAAAGTGAGGAAAATTGACTACACTAAGAATTTTTGCACTTCTTTTAACTGTAATTGATAACACTGTTAACTCCCCGGCAACGACGCCAAAATTTTATCACGCCCAACTATGCCTTATAAAAATGACTAAGCGGTCGTTGCAAATATAATCCTAATATTAAGTCCAGAGTTGAATCCCATAGGGAATTAACCTATCAATTACTGCTAACAAACTCACACAATTCCACATAATCAACTTCCCAAGATATTTAAATAACAAATGGTTGGTTTTCTACTAACTATTACTTAATGAAACTATAGTAACTAAGAGATAACTAAGAACGGGTTGCGAACAATAATAAAGATGATCTAAGGTTATGATTTCCCTATTGTTGGAACCCCTTCCCGCTATGTTTGGTATAAATATTCCTAAACTTCTCTATCGATCATGAGCCCTCTGACTGTCGCAAATCTCTCCCGATTAATTACGACAATATACTATACATACTCTCCCGAGTTACGCTAGCTAGCTTTAATTATAGCTCACTTAGATCCCACCCAAGGTTTCATTATCTATAATCCTACCTTTAAACCCTTTGTTATTGATGCCTCATATACCTCGGGAGTGATGTTGTTCAACAACTACCTAAATATGCACTCTCTTCCGAGTAATACATACTAAATAGGTACAGCTAATTGAGGGGCCTTCAATTAACTACAACAAGCATGTAGTTGAACAAATAGAGATTAAACTTTGGCAAATCTATATTGACACAGCAAGAATTTCATCCTTCAATAGGTTCCATCAAAACCCTAGATTAGATGTTTAGCTATTCATACTAAAAGAAGATAAAGCAATAAGATGGTTCATAATTCACAAATTAATGATAAAAAGAAGAGGAATGAAAAACTCTAATGATTACTTGATCTTCTCTCACTTGTTCTTGCCTCCAATTGAGTCTAAAATAAGCTTGAAACTGACTTTGGGCGAGTTTTTGGGTTTATATAGGGTTAGGTTAATTTTCTCAGCAAGTTACACTTTAGCCCCTGAAGTTCCTGGCTTTTAAACACGCGACCGCTCCGCGGTCATTTGCTTCATTACTGTTTCGGCCTGCCTTCCACCACGCCTAGGGCCGCGCCCCAGACCACGGTTGCGGTGGTACTTTGCACTGTTTTCTTTGCGTTTCTTGTTCTTTTTCATTCGGGCTATTCTTGATTGACCTTGTATGTATAAATTCGACTTTAAAACACTCTTTATCTTCCTCCTAGCTCGGAGTAGCTCCTGCAAAGCATAAAAATCTCAATTAGTGTATTTTGTTATCATTTAGCATTCAAAACATCAATAAAGTATGGTTAATTTAGAACATAAATATCATCTACATTGCATAATATATGCTACTATCAGAGAGAAAGAAGAAAAAATATGCAAGAGAATCTTGTGTTAATTGAAAGAAAGAGAGAGGAAAAAAAACTTAAATAGCGTATTTCATGCCTCAATGGTAGTATATACCATAAATACCTATTTTTCCATAAAATATAAAAGATAGCTATAGAAAATAATATTTGAAGATGATTTTGATTTATAATAAATATGGTGTATACCTTTGCTATAGGAGGTAAAATTTCCATAAATGAACACTACACATAACTAGAAGAGGAATTTTCAGAAATGACTATTGTTTAGTGGTTATTAGCTTGCTATAGCTACCATTTACTTAATACTTTATATAGCTATATTTTCACTTGTTATAGAGTGTATTCGATGTATTCAAGCTACTGTATTCATGAATACAATAGCAAACCTCGGCGAAAAACAAGGAAGTCCAGCTAAACATAGACTGTATTCATATGTATTCGCGAGCTCTATTCGTGAATACAGTAACGGAAATCTACGGAAAAAAAGGTCTTCAACTTTTTAAAAACGGTAAGTGAATCAATTAACGCGATAGATCCTAATATAACTCAACAAAATCAATTATAACACACACAATTTGTATTTCCGGTTATAAAAAAGATTCACAGCCGAAAAACACCCAAAAACAGAGCAATCTTCAGAGATTCAATCCATCATTTCTATTTTTAGTGGTATCTTTACTAAAATATTTTTTAGTGGTATCTTCACAAATAGATTTATATATTAAAATTATATAATTACACTGAATACAGTTAAATATATACAATACATTGAATACATGAAGTATAACAGGTCATCTATAGTGCAAAACATATGAATACATACTGCAGATACATTTGAATACATAAATTATATTAATTAAAAAAATATATGAATACATTGAATACATACTGCCGGACAAAACAGTGAAACAAATTGAAGCTTTGAAATTATATAATTACATTGAATACAGTTAAATACAATGAATATATTGAAAAAGTAGAAAAAACTAAAGACGGTGAATACAATGAAACACATGGAATACATCGAGATACGTTGAATACATCGAGATACATTGAATACAATGAAAATAAAGTATCTTTTCCCTTAACCCCTGAATCATCATCAATAAGTTTTCTTCTCTTTTCCGCATCAGCAAGTGTTGCTTCTTTTGAAGATTTCTCAAATTGGGCTTGTTTCGATGTCGGGTAACCCTCTTGTGCGTTGTCGAATCAGCCATTGGAGATGAAATTTCGAGTTTTCTGGTGAAAGCATAACAATGGTGATTATTTCTAAAAAATTAGTAAAGAGAAACAGAAGAAGCAATGTACCAACGAAAATCTAACAACTTTAACACTTACCATAACTTTTTGGAGCAAAAAAATTTGAAAAGTCCGCGAGACAATGGAGATGAATCAGTGGAGAATCGTGGTTGTATTCATGAGAAAAGACTGGCATTGAGAGAGATTGTGGGGAGATCTTGGTTTCTGAAGAAGTTGTATATTACGTTGGTCTTGTAAGAGAAAGAACAGAAAATAGGAGGAGAAAAATATTACCAGCGTATTTAATGGCTAAAAAGTAGGAAGTGACCACAAATACATATTTTGCTACTATAAAACCTAAAAGATAGCTATAGAAAATAATATTTTAAAAAGATATTTATTTATGATAAATAGGGTGTAAAGCTTTACTAGAAGAAGTAAAATTTCCAATAAAAGAAAACTTTTTTCCTGGATAATTAGAGAACCTTTAACTCTGTTAAACAAATAAAAGGATCTGCTTGCTTGAGTTTTAAGTTTCAACAACTCTGTGCAACTGAGAATGAAGTTATACAAATTGCAATTTTATAAGCGTTTGGACATAAAAATAAAAAGAAGAAGAAGTAGTAGTTTCTGGAGTTAAGTTAAAAAAAGGTATTTGAAAATTGATGTTGCATTTGAATATGCATTTCATTGAAAAGTATTATAATTTTGTGAGGAAAAATTATATTTTACATGAAAAAGCGGTAAAACCCACTTTGTCAAACTTCAAAAAACTCATCTTCAAAAGAATTTCAAATCAGACCAATGTATTACCAAGTTTTCCAAAAATAAAAAAAAATAAAAAATAAAAAAAAGAGAAGAAAATTTTGTATGGACAAATAGGTCCAAATATATTTGTAAAAGTAGTGTTGATGATGCAGACAAAATCCATGTTTCTTTCGGGATGGGATTCCCTCCAGTAGTGTATTGTCCAGTAATGTTTAATATCTTCTTAGATGCATGTCATGTGTGCAGATAGAATTTTAAAGGCTTAAATTTAGTTTGTATTGTACTTTCCTTTTTCTATTTGCTTTATCAAACAAATATAATACTTTAAAAAGAAAAAATAAAAAAATAAAAAAGGCAAAAAATTCTACACCATTTTCTCTATCTTTATCTTCTTTTACAAAGTGGCGTTATTCTAAAAACTCCATTGAATTTTCTTATATTCTAAGGGATGTCTAATAAAACTTGGCAATCTTAGAAAATATAATATGGGAGTTTGGGTATTTCAAATTTGAATAACCGCAAAGTGTAGTGGTTTTTATTTATAATAGTTCTTCATGTCTGTGTGCGAATGAAATCCTAAGGTAGAAGAAGAAGAGAGCAAAGTTCGTAGGTTGAGGTTGGGGTTGGGTTGGTGAAGGAAATCCTGTCATCCTTTATTCTTTACTTTTTAAATATCTTTGTTTGGTAAAGTAAATAAAAATAGAAAAGTACAATACAAAATAAATCCAAGCGTATAAAATTCTATCTGCACACCTGACATACATCTAAGAAGACATTGAACATTACTACGGGATCTCATCCCGTTTCTTTCACTCGTACTTTCAGGAAACTCGGTCTCGAAGGCCAACTACCAAGGGGTTAAGCCGGCCCCGATGCAGAATAATCCATGGGTACAAAAAGTTGGTGGCCATTGTAGTTACATCATAAGTTGATAGTTGGTCTGACCAATAGTAACTCGGGAAAAAAAATAATCAATAATAATTTATATCTATCTATACACTATATTAAAAATACGAAATCCCTTAGTGAAATATTGTTTGTCTTTTTTACCCTTTAAAAATAGAGCTAATACTGGATAAAATAGTCATTTAATTATTTTTTTAATATTTAGAAATAATCATTTAATTAATTCCCTAACATTTAGGAGTTTGTATAATAAATTTTTTCCTTATTCGAACTGTATTTAATATTCCGACATTTAAAACTTTAAAATCATTAATATTTTACCTTATATAAATTTTACACTTAAATTATATATAAATAAAAATTAAAATAAATAAAGGAGATAAGAACATTAAATTAAGAGGAAGTACGTTTGGTTTTAATATGGAAGTTTCTTTAAATTTCTTTAAAACTTGTATACGTTCCGATTTCTTTGAAAATCTTCTATATTAGAATATTTAAAAATATACAGAAGACTATTCCACTAATAATAGTTTATATTATATATATAAGTTTTCAACGCTTTTAAATTAGTAATTACAATTATTTGAAATATTGAGCATAAATTAATAACAAACTCCGAAATTATCAATTATCCCAATAAGATAATTTATGAGATCTTTTAAATTCTCTGAATAGTATTAAATTTAGTTGAATATAATCGAGTTTCTTGACTATAATTATGTCTTTTAAAAGGGTATTTTAATTATAGACTTTATTTATGATATAAAGTGATTCTTAAACTTTTGAAATTTACAAAAAATTATCATTTCTTTTTTCGTGGATGATTTTTCTCCTAATCAACTTTTTACTACTTGAAAAAAGATTGTTATCGAATTAAAATATAATTGTAATTAAATACTTAAAATTTGGTATGAGCTAGATAATTAGTATTATTTAAATACTAATCTCACTTGAAAAATGATACTTCCAAACTAAATACACACTTCACATTCTAACTTCAGTAATTCTTTGAAATGTATTTTAAGGTGAATTATTTGAATGGTGATGAGTATATTCATGGAGCAGTTTCATTTTTTATTAGTTATATACGACCAACATTCATTATTTTCAAGAACTTATATTTTATATCTCAAAGATAAACTTTAAATAGATTTTTTTATTGAGGTTAGGTACACGCGCAAAGCGCGTACACTAATAAAGCCGAAAACCCCTAAATTAAAAAGTTGAATTACCTAAATGGCCTTTTTAATAATCTGAATTAGTAAATAAAAAATTAAATTTATTTGAAGGGGTATAACCGTTCATTATTAGTTTCCATCAGAATTAACTAACATTTTTTTTATTTTTTTAACCTTTTGGTTTCACCCGTTGTGCCGTATCTTTCATTTAGCAGGAATTGAATACACTTTCTTAGCCCTTCTATCTTCATTGGTGTAATATCTAAAATGACCCTTCTTCATGCTCCCATTCTTCATTTTAAATTCAAGGCTGCTTTTTAAAAATCTTGAAAACATGTACACAAAATTCTTTTGATAAATTGCGGTAATGATATAATTGAAAAATATTAGGTTTAATTAACATTATTCACCTTATCATTTATTTGTATTTTTCTTTCCTGAGTGTGATTTGGTTATTATAAATGAAGACATACTATTATCATTCTTCCCTAAAATATGCTTTTTCATTGTCGTTCTTTAAATTACAATATAGGATATCTTCTTTTTTTGTTCAGTGTTTTTTTACTTTTCTTTTTTTAATATTGTATAAGCTTTAAGACATGACTATATGAACTACTGTTGTTACATTTTCACAATACATGATATCTTTTTTCTGGTGTACTCGTGGTTTAGTGTGTTGTAAGATATAAATTATGTTTTACAGAAGTCAAACACTTAATTAGAAAACAAAAAGGAAAAATAGTTTTTTTTTTTCTTCTCGAAGATAGGGCTTAATTGTTAACTAGACAAAATAGAGGTGTTAGGGACTAACTGGTCTGATGTTCAAATTCGTTAAAAGATATGTTTGTGGCTTAACTTATATAATATGTTGATAACAGTGTGCAAAACTTGATGTCACACACCTGAGCTTTGCAGATGATCTGTTGTTATTTGCTAAAGGAAATTTATCCTCTGTGACTGCCTTCTATAAATGCTTCAAGAAATTCTCAGAAACCTCAGGTTTACAAGCTAATCTTGGGAAGAGCTGTGTATATTTTGGAGGAGTAAAGAAGAAAGTGAAGGACAATATATTAGACCATATGAGATTTGTGCATGGGAACCTGNAATGCTTCAAGGTATTCTTATAAACCTCAGGTTTACAAGCTAATCTTGGGAAGAGCTGTGTATATTTTGGAGGAGTAAAGAAGGAAGTGAAGGACAATATATTAGACCATATGGGATTTGTGCATGGAAACCTACCCTTCAAATATCTGGGAGTGCCTCTATCTACAAAGAAGATTTCTATATTGCAATGGCAACCTCTTATAGAAAAGATCACAGCTAGAATTACTTCATGGACATCAAAGAAACTTTCTTATACAGGAAGAATACAGTTAGTTAAATCAGTGATGTTTGGTGTACAAGCATATTGGGCTCAGCTATTTCTCATTCCTTCAAAGGTCCTGAAGACTATTGATGCTTATTGTAGTAGTTATGTGTGGTCAGGCAGCTATGAAATCACTAAGAAATCTCTGGTAGCATGAGATAAAGTTTGTATGCCTAAATCTATGGGGGGTATAGGACTTATCAATATGAAACTGTGGAACCAAGCTGCTCAAATTAAGATTTGCTGGGATGTTGCTCACAAACAAGACAAGATGTGGATTAGGTGGATACATACTTACTATATCAAAGGCAAGACATTGATGGAAGTTAAAACACCAACTCAGGCCAACTAGATTATTAGGAAGATATTGAAAGCAAGAAATAAATTGTGTTTGATAACAGGTAACAAGACTACAAGAAGTATGACAAACAACATATACTATAAACTGCTTCCTGAAAAGAGTCCAGTATTGTGGAAGAGCCTTATGTTTAAGAATGATGCAAGACCTAAGGCAAGATTTATAATGAGGCTGCATTTACAAGGAAGGTTGGCTACAACTGATAGGCTAACAAGATGGGGTATGGCAGTGGATAATACTTGTGTTCTATGTCGAGCTGAGATGGAAACAAATAAACATTTGTTTGTTAAGTGTAACTTTGCTGAAGCCATATGGATGAAAATGCAGAACTGGTTAAAGTGGAAACAAATGCCAGCAGATTGGAATCAACATGTTGAGTGGGCGGCCAAGAATGCTTAAGGGAAATCAAAGCAAGCAGAAATATTTAAATTAGTATATGCAGAATGTATATATGCTATATGGATGGAAAGAAATCATAAAGTATTTCAAGATAAGTCAAGAGGTTGGGAAGCAATTGTACGTGAAATTGTATATATTAGCTATGTTAGAGTTAGCCATAGAATTCAAGAATTTTTACATAGTTTTGAGTTTTAAAATATAAGGTGAGGATTGCTTGTAAATTGGAAAGAGACATAGATAGTTAGAGATGATTGTGTTAATTAGCTATGACTTTGTAATGTTTTCGAAGGTTATTAATACAAAAAATTTAATTACCAAAAAAAAGATAATATATATATATAAATTTTTTTTTTTTTCTTCTTCTTTTGTTATGCGTACCACATGGGACTAATTAGAACATGTACCTGAATACGTTTGTTAATTGAACCTCGACGAGATGTTAATCAAAAGAGTATTTCGTACCGATACATTTATATTTCTTTTCCTACTTCACACATTTATTTTATGAAAACATTATTAATTAACTTATATTTCTTTTGTTTCGGCATCAGACATATTAACAGATTATGCTGTTGTTTAGCTTAAGTTAATTGTCTGTTTGTAAAGTTTTGGTGTTTATTTGTTACGAGCTTTTAAAGTATGGTATTTGTTTGGAACGAATTTTCATTTGAAAATTGTTATTATTTCCCTATCCATTATTCTATTTACGTTTCACTTATTCTCTTTCTTTCCTCTATATATATGCATGTGTATATACCTATATTCTAAAAATAACAACAAAATATTAGATATATTTATGTTTCCTTAAACATGATAGAAATGAAAGAAAATGCACCTATCATGCTACTTAGAATTTGAACCTTCAAATTGGGTTATGCAACGGTACAAAGATGATTTGTAGAGCAATGGCGAAATCAAAAAATTCATCAAGAGTGTTCAAGATTTTTTATTATATATAATACTTTATATATAGTAATTTTTTATCTATATACTCAATATAATTTTTTATATACACATTATAATTTTTCGATAAAAGGTGTTTAAGTGACCACTCTTACTATCCGTGGATACACCAATCGTCCTTAGAGGATTAGGCAACAATGTTATACATGCATATTTTAAAATGAAGCAATCTGTTGGGAACAATGAAGGATATCTTTTTAGATTCGTCCAAAATATTTTACAATGACAATAAATGAAGCACATGACTACACAATCCACAATGATGGACTTTACAATCACAACATATTTTCTCACACAACTTTAACGAATAAGGTACCATACAACTATATTGTCACATTGATCATTCACAAAAAACTTGTATATATTTTTTAATATATAATTATTTGTTCAATTTTTTAATATAATTAACATAATCTCATGAATGGTGTGCTACTTAATTCGGCATAACGCACGTGCCAAGAAACTAGTAGAATTAATAACTCCGTTGTTATTTTGTGGCTTGAATTATTTTCTTGTATTTTTAGGAAACCCATAATCCCTATAGGTTTAGGAAAACCCATTGACCTATAGATTTGGGAAAGGAAAACTTATAGTCCTTGTCAAATTGGAAAATCTTTCTCTTATATGTTTGGGACCTTTTGGGATCTATATATAGGGGTTGTAGTTGGGGATTCTAAAGATGGTATTGTGCTCTTTTTCGCATTCATAGTGGAAAATTCTCTCTGCTTTTGCCCCGAAGATTAGTCTTAGCCGAACCTCGTTAAATCCTGTGTTGATTTTTCTTCTCTATTTTCTTTGTGTGTGATTGTGTGCTAGTTAACCCACGATATTTCGCAACAATTGGTATCAGAGCAAGGTTCGGGTTCCTACATACAATCTAGGGTTAAGATGTATTCATCATCTTCAACAAAGTACGAAGTAAAGAAATTTGAGGCGGGTTCTACTTTCAGTCTATGGAAGATTAGGATGAACTCATCCCTGGTGTTACAAGGGTTATGGAAGGCAACTGATGAGGATTTTCCTGAAGAGATAAAAGAGACAGAGAAGTCAGACCTAAAGGAGAGGACTTTGAGTGAGATCTTCATGAGCGTTACAGATAGTGTTCTTCGGGAAATTGCTGAAGACACTTCAGCAGCAATGGCATGGAAGAAGCTGGAAGATCTGTATTCTAAGAAATCGCTGATAAACCGCCTCTACCTAAAAAAGAGGTTATACAATCTCCTTATGAACGAAGGTACACCTGTTAAAACTCACCTTGATGAGTTTAATTCAATTATAATGGACCTGAAGAATGTGGATATCAAAATTGAGAGTGAGGATCAGACCTTGATTGTGTTATGTTCTTTACCACCGTCTTATGATACTCTTGTCGATACGCTGCTATATAGGAAAGACAACATTTCACTGGAAGATGTTAGTAATGGACTAAGATTTAAAGAGTTGAAAAAGAGCTTTTCAGACAGTAGAATTGAGAGCGAGGTTCTTGTGATTAGAGGAAGAACACAACAAAAGAACTTTAACAGGAAAAAGTCAACTGCCAGATCAAAGTCTAGAGCAAGGAAGCAACACTATTATGAGTGCGGGGAGCAAGATCACTACAAGAGAGATTGTCCTAAGCTGAAGGAGAAAAGAGGGAAGCAGAAAATAGATAATTCGACAAATATAGTTGACACTGGCAATAATTCTGATGATAGTGACTATGTAGGGAAAGTCTGTGTTGTGAGTTCTAATCATGCGCATAATTATTGGGTTCTTGATTCCGGTGCTACTTTTCACATGTGTCCACACAAGAACTGGTTTGCAACTTACAAGCAAATGAGTGGGACTGTCTACATGGGAGATGATAATCCATTACCAATAGAGGGGGTTGGTAACATCAAATTGAGAATGTTCGACGGAATTATCAGAAACATTGAGTGTTGGCATGCTCCTCGGATAAAGAGAAATTTGATTTCTCTTTCGACTTTAGATGATCAAGAGTATAAATTTCACCCCGAGAATGGAATACTTAAGGTGTGTAAAGGCCCCATGGTAATCATGAAGGATAAACTGCATTCTAAATTGTATCATCTTCAGGCCATTGTAGTTGAAGGGGAAGCTGTTGTAGCTTCTGGGAAAAGTGATCTGAATCAGTCTCCGTTGTGGCACTTGCGACTTGGCCATGTCGCCGCCCCCCCTTTTCCTCTCCTTTCGGATTGATCAGGGTTTTTGACATTATTGGGACAAATAATCCCAATGGACTTAGTCCGTTGGGATTATGAAAACCCCGGTGGACTATTGGATAAGGTTGTCTTAAAGGGTTATTGTGCGGACGACACATTAACCCAGCTAGGTTTGACCATGATGCATGCACAATATAACAAGAGTAAGGTTTTTATGGGGTTTTATACCCGGTACCCTCGAGCGGACAACTCGAAGGGGAAAGTCACGGAACCATCGACTGCACCGTTGATCGACTGGTTTTACCGCAAATAAGCCTTTCTGAATTTAAGGGGTGATATAAATAGGAAGAGTGCGACCACTCATCAAGCGTTGCTATAGGATTTGTTTAGGAACGAGTGGAATATGATGTTGAGCATGATTATGCCGCAATAAATAAGCAATAAACAACATGTTGTCACATATTTGCACATTATGAAAGTGATAAATACAACAGTTATAATTGAAAGCGGTTACAGAAGAAAACAAAGAAACATGTTAGTTTTATTTTAGGAAAATAAATACTTGGGAAAGTAAGCAATTAATTGCACATCAAGGGGAAGTGGAAAAGGTGCAAGCATTAACAAAATAAAGCACATTTAGACAAATTCACAAAGCGGTTTGTAATGGTAAAAGCCTAGAGTCCCCAGCAGAGTCGCCATGCTGTCGCGCCCCCCCTTTTTCCTCTCCTTTCGGATTGGTCAGGGTTTTTGACATTATTGGGACAATTCATTTTCTTTTGGGAAAAAGGGATGTACGGAATTTGAAGAGTCGCCACCTAACGAATTAAGGTGTGTTAGGCCACCTATTACGGGTCATTTATAACACTAATTGTATAACCAGAGATTGAGTAAGGGCTTGAAGTTACTTCAAGGGGAAGGTATTAGGCACCCCTCGAAGTCCACAACAGTGGGTCCCGGCGAAACATACTTTGTGAATTAATCAAGTAGAAAATAGGCAGTCTAAGCACACATATGTAAAAAAAGATCCTTAAACAGATAAACAGTCTAAGCATACATATGTAAATGGGATGAAGGGGTCCTAAGTTGTTTATCCTATAGGATCATATCCATGCAATGCCCGGTAATCACTCCTCAATGAGAGGGCTACACGTTGTATTAGCGCACAGGTCATCATATACTTTTACTACCCATTATCCCACCCTTTAGTGGTTATTAAGCGAGTTTTTATTAACGAACTCTAAGCGTGTTGTTACCCGTCCCTTCCTTGTGGTCCCGGAGGAGTTTAGGACCTCTAAATCTGGGTAGTTCTAGACAACCCCTAAGGTATTCAAAAGGGAAAAATCTAGGCGACAACAAATAACACATAGGACAATCAAATATGGGAAGAGTTTAAGGGGATCATGTTTGCCTCCACATATATAGACAAATAAGCAGCACGCCTCAAACACAGATTCAGGTAATTTCAGAGAAAGAGTCCTAGGACAGGATGTCTAGGTCAACATTAGTATACAGAATATGCAACACTGTTTTACAAATTCAATGGAAGGTTCCTAATCAGTTTGCCTACTGATTTTACAATCCTGTAAAACTGAGTAGTAAACAGTCAAAAATACAATTTCCAATTTTATGCAAGGAGATTAATTACCTAAGGCTTGCCTAGGTGTGGGGCTATACGCAATCACAGTTACATGAGCTATTTAGACAATTTGAGATTTATTCCACCTGTGGGCATGCTGATCTAGGTGATACAGATTATACCCAATTTGTATGTAGAGACATGATACCTATGCATGAGGCTGTTTTTTTTAAAACTTTTTCATGGACAGTTATTTATTTAATCAAAACAGACATGGTTCAAACAGATGCAAACAGAGTTCCTAAAACATGGTGTCTAATGCATACATAGATGATTGTTTTTATTAGGCACGATTATTGACCTAATAACAGGATCTCTATGCGGCAGTGCTCATGCGAAATCAAAGTTGCGGTAGCGATATGTGACATGCAGTATGCTGAAGTAATAAATTTGAATGCCCTAAATCAGGATGTCTAGTACACGGGTTTGGCATGGTTTGAATGCAAAAAGATAGAACAATCCTAGATCATGATTTCTAATGCAGATTTGCAGAATGTAAAGCCTAGAGACATGATTTCTACCCAACATTACCCACAAGATTATATAGCTACCCTCCCTTTTCATTAGTCACCTCAATAGCTGTTTACAAATAATTATTACAGACTAATGATTGAATAAATTACATAGATAAAATATAAATTAAGCTATAGGGAGCCTGAAACAGGCCCAAAGCAAACCTGGGAGTAGCAGGCCTTCAGTAGTCTCAAATGCCAAGGATTTCATAGCCAGATTTGTGTTCGGGTGTGTCAGAGTTCCCTAATGACCTCAAGGATCCCGGGCAGTGCTCACACCCAGACTTTTTCACAATAAGGATTGAGTATGTGCAGTGTGGAATGGCCAGCCCTAGTGTGCCAGAGTTCGGAGGAATCTCAAGAGGATCCCAAGGCAGTACACACACTGGAGGGGCAAAACCTAGGGACTTATGAGTAAAGTGAGAGTGCTTGACATAGTTTTGAAAAGGTTTTGACAAGAAAACAGTATTGAAATGACTCTATAAGAAACAGGTTTTCTAAAAAGAAAAGTAGAACTGATTTAGTAGTAAAAGTAGTTTGAAAACAATGTAAACACTTATAGAAAATCAGCAAACAACCTAATTGGCTACAGAACAAGCAGGTCCAACAGCACTTAACAACGAATTTCACACATGGGTTATGGGAATCGGGGACACATAGAATACACATTAGTGTATAGTAGCAACACATAAACAACATAATGCACAGGAGTTTTCAAGAGTTTTATAGGATTAAGAAGTTAGTCATACAGTTGTGGTAGAGACATAGAGCAAAGATCACAGAATAATCATGTGGAAAACATATTGGATCAGTTAAGCATAGAGCCAGGGTTACTTTGGGATACTAGACACCTTAGAAAAGAAGATTAAACCAGAACCTAAGTAAACAAATTAGGCAAAGAATCATAAGCCTTCGTAATTCAAACATGCTGACATACTTAACAAACAGATTGAAACATGCTGGATAAAGCAGTAGGCAAAATTAGACATATTAATCACATGTTTAACAGAACCAAATTCAGACATTCCAGGTGAAACAGTAATTAAGCAATGTAATTTAGACATGCTAGTTACATATTGAACAACAAGATAGTAAGCAGGAACAAGACTGAAAATCAATGAACTAAAGCAGCAATAGACCACATAGAGTTTGGACTTTGAAATTGAATCAGGACATACCAGTTAAGGAGGGAAAGCACAGAGTATAGAGAAGAAGTTGTATAATAACTAGCCTTGGCTTACAGCCGGCTAGAGCAGTGAAAGTTGCAAGTAACAAAGAAGAACAAAGAGAGCTTTTTAAGTGTAAGAGAGTTTCTTTGAACTAGTGTTCGTGTCTAAGAAGTAAAATAGAGAGTTTATATAGCAGTTCGAGAGTAGAGTAATTAAGGTAAAGGAATCAGAAACCAGCAATTAAGGGTTCACAAAATCCAATCATACAAAAAAGTTCAGCATAGACCTCCCTTAATTAAGGGCAGTTAGCCAAATGGTAATGACAAGTATTAATTAAGGCAAGAGGTTCAAATCAGACCAAATAAAGAAGTAAAGAATAAAATAATCAGCGGTCTAATTAAAGAAAGAATCATTTAAAGGAATCAGTAAATATACATGCAATCAAATAAGGTAAGAATGACTAATTAAAGTCGTAAACAGGGAAACATGCAAGACTTAGGCATACCAATCAGAGCGAATCAATAAGCCAAATTTCAAGGTGACAATGATTTATGGAAAGAATATATCAACCCCCATAAATAGAAAATAAACTAAGTAAAATTTCATAAACACATAGGAATTAGCCGGAAAACTAATTCGAACCCTAATAGAGATTAGTTAGGGAAAAAATCACAGAGTACTGGATTTGACAAAGGAGATCGTGTAAGTCAGAACATAGAATGAAACAATGCAACGGGTAACATGGAAAAACTCAGAATCGAAGCAAAACATCAGAAAATTAGGGTTTTCACATAAATCGACTGGGGTTTAGGCAACCTTAGCATAAATCGGTCAAGAACACTTAAGAATAAACTATTAAACATTTAAAAATCAGAAAACCCTTTGCGAAGATGAATTATAGTAAACCCTAGTTTAGGAAAAAAATGGGAAATCAGTTGAAACCAGAAAACTTTCAAGGAAAATATATGAGAGTTGTTCGATTCGTCTCAGATCCATACAGATTTGAGAAGATCAGAGATAAAAATTATGGTTTTTAGAAAGAGAAACAAAGACAAGAACATAGGCTTAGAAACCCATAGGTTTAGGCAAAAAATAGAACGATCTTACTCAAAATCGAGCCATGGCGGCCTGAAACAGGCGAGACAGGATCAAAGTCATAAGTGGACTGGCCATGGTCCCTTGAGGACCTCAGAGACAGCAAACCCGTCGTAAGAGATCCATGAGAGGCCTGGGGGTGGTGAGGAACCACCATGGTTGATGGTGGAGAGTGACGGCGAGGGAGAGTTAGAGTTAGGTCAGAGAGGATTTGGAGAGGAGGGGAAGGGGTGACGGCGGAGTGTAAGAGAGAAATGAGGGGTTTGGGGAGGGGGTAATTTAGGTTAATTAAGTTAAGGAAATATCCGGACCGTTGATCAAAAATGATCAACGACCAGGATTGGCTAAGGTTATTGGGTCGGGCAGGTTGGGGTTTTGGGCTCAAAGGGTTTGGGCTAATTTTTAAGGGTATTTGGGCTAGCTAATTAGGCTGTAATTGAAATGAAAAATGGCTATTTGTTAAATAACCAAAGTAATTGAATAAAATTAATTAACTAATTACAAAAGTGATTTTATGCATGGAAATATTTTAAAAGTAATTATTTAGTATTTAAAAATACAATGGACTAATTTTTGATTGAAATGATGAAAAAATGTATACATGGGTTATAATTGCAAAGTTATTGCAATTATAGCCAAAAGGTGCCAATTTGGCTATTTATGAAATAATTTTGACTTAATAGGACCATAATGTCACGACCCAACCTACGGGCCGCGACGGGCACCCGGTACCTAACTCAACCGAGTACCAACATAACATATATTTCTTATCATACTATCACGGGTAAATGTGCCAAAATGGTCATCATGACATAATCGAAATAAAACATAAGGGAATGCTAGACATAGGACGACCTAACATGATATAGAAACTTATACATGTGACATACGCGCCTATAAGACTGACATGAACATTTTTAAACTCAAAACATAGGCCGACAAGGCCATACAAATATCCATATACTTGACATTTGTCTACAAGACTCTAAGAGTACATAAACATCAAAAAGGTCGGGATAGGGCCCCGCCATACTAGTCAACGCATTTCCCAATCATACTGACCAAATAGGCAACTCCGGAGCAAGTGGAGTGCAGCAACACCTTCAAGTGAGCCGATAGCCTACTAAGAGGACTGTCAACCTGTCTATCGGGAATTGCGGGCATGAAACGCAACGTCCCCAGGAAAAAGGGACGTTAGTACAAATAAATCACTAAGTATGTAAGGCAGAATAGCATAACTAAGAACAGTAATGTAAAGAGATATAGGAGATACAACCTGTAGCATCTGAGTACCTCTGAGAGATAGTGACATGAAATGCGTGATACGTATATATATAATATTTTAAAAACATCCGCCACTGTGGGCATCATCATCATCATATCATACCCGGCCTCGTAGAGGACTCGGTAAAAATATACCCGGCCATCATAAGGCTCGGTAGAATCGTACCCGGCCACGTGGAACTCGGTAAACCCAACTGATCAATGGTTGCACAATAGATGTCGTACCCTGCTGACTATAGCACGGCTCGGTTGAGTAAAATAGATACTATATATAATGTATACTGGACTCATGGAATCACGCTCTAAACCTTTCGAAGTGGCGTAAGGTAGTTGCACCTTCGATTAACATTATGGACATCATACCATCAATATGAACTTCACTAGGAATCAAGGGTCATACATACTTTCTTAGAATAACTTTGTAAGGAAAGAACAACATGGACAACCTTAGTAGCTAGGAGTAGATTCATTATGAAATAACGTATCGTTTACGTTCGTTTCACTTTAGATCATGCCAAAAGAATGAAGGAAGTGCAATAACATACCTTATCACAATCTTTCCACTCACCAAGTGGAACTTTCCTCTTTGCACCTTACCCTACAGCAACGATAATAATACTATCATTAAGTTATGAAAGGTACAACTATCGCACAACGAACGACAAGCTTATTTTGTATAAAAAACGGGCAGCATCTCCCCTATTATCCTTACTTCATCCAAATTCAAGATAACACCAACAACATAAGAACACAACAACAACATATATACATTATTTTTCAGCCTTATATACACCACAAAATACTACAAAACAGCCCAACACACCGCAATCTCTTCATACACAAAACGACCACCATAGTAGTGACAAACGACCCGGAAATGTTACGACGAACGACCAGCCCACCACCCTACATCTATATGGTGTTTATCCACACCCTTCCTCCTCAAAAACTCCAAAAAACAGTAGTGAAATACGCAGCCCAACAGTAACAGAAAAGACTCCACAAAACAGTCCGCTACAAATCAAATAACTCGAACTCACGACTTCCGATCACCGTCCCGTGAGTTCTAACTATTAGGAAACACATTTATCAACCTTCCTTGATATTTAAACACTTAAATACAGATATTACATGTTTCTTAACTATGAAGTACCTTCCAAAACTCTAACTACAAAGAAAAAAGAGAGGCGGTATAATGACACTTAAGTCGTAGGGATCGTTTTGATGTTATCGCTTCTCGATTTCATGCCCCGGATGATAATATTATTTGAAACCCTAGAATAGAGCTTAAGGATATATTTATGGGTGTTATCTGGTCGTGGTATGCTGAAAAATGAAGAGAAAGCTGACCTAAGACTTATATATATCAACTTTGGAAAAGTCAAAGAGGTTCTAGCTTGGCACCCTAGCATTGGCCCATCTTCCGCCGTTTATATCCTTTTATACGGATGTCGTATGAACGAACGATTAAGAGCGTTGGAAACTAAATTCCAAGACCTTCAATTTGGTATGTAATATGTCCCAATAAAACCTCATATAACACACGAAATGTATTGCTCAAAAAGCTTTAGTGAACTACCTACTTGTCACTTAGGATGTCTGCGCAGTCTCGCAAAACTGCAAATATGTCTCTACTCCTATGTCGTATCGATGAACGGTTTAATGTGTTTGAAACGAGACTCATATATATTCAATTTGGTTGGTAGATCATCCAATAATTCCAAGAATATTGGTATAAAATCTCAGTTACATTTGACCTAATTTTCAGCACATTATGAATGTAATTTGTGAAGACCTTTGCCAACTTTTGTTCCACAACTTGCTTGACTTTAAAACGTAGTACAAGACCATCATACGACAAATATAACTCATAGAATAACCTCCTTATCATGTAATGAACTATAGTATCACACTAAAGTACATGTTATAACATTCCAGATGTGTCGACTTTCGACGAACTTATTTTCTTCAATTTGTTTAGCTTCTAAGCCTTCCAACCTCTTGGTACTTGCAGTCCATGATCTTGAATATTTGTAACCTCCAAGTTAACATGGTTAAATTACTTTATGTACTTTCAAAGACGATCTCATTTCTGAGCTTAAATAAATTGACTTACGACGTACTCTCACGTACGAAATTATGGGGTGCAACACATAAATAGTAATAATAAATCAAGAAATGTTTTGAAATTATTTGTGATGCAATTTTATGATTATTTATTTGAAATAAAATACTGGGAAAATTAATAAAAATTTGAAATTGTGGAAATATACCAATTGACGCCAATGCATGATTTTGAAGGCATATATGCAATTAAAAAATTATTTTGGTAAAAGTTGGGTATAAACAGGCCATATGAGTGATAATGGATTGTCTTTGTTGAGTAAGAAGAATTTGTAAATGCATACAAAAATAAAGTTTTAAATTTTTATGAGCATTGTGTGTTTGGTAAACAGACAAGGGCAAAGTTCAGGATGAAGGTTGAGCACAAGACCATAGACAAGTTAGATTATATACACTCAGACTTGTGGGGTCCGAACAGAGTTCCCTCCAAGAGTGGTTCCATGTATTTTATGACTTTGATTGATGATTACTCAAGGATGGTGTGGGTGTATTTTTTTTTAAAACAAAAGATGAGGCATTTCCGACATTTGTCAAATGGAAGATGATGGTTGAAAGGCAGACGGAAAAAAAAGTTAAGCATCTTCGAACTGACAATGGGTTGGAATTTTGCAATTCTGAGTTCGATAATTTCTGCACCATAGAGAGCATAGTGAGACACCGCACTTGTGTCGGAACACCATAACAAAATGGTGTTGCAGATTGTATGAACAGAACACTTTATGATAAGGCACGAAGCATGCTTTCACACTCATGTGTTAGCAAATATTTTTGGGCTAAAGCAATCAATACAGCTTGTTATTTGGTCAACAGATCTCCATCTACAGCTATTGAGTTCAAAACCCCTTTTGAGGTATGGTCCGGTTCGCCTGCTGATTATTCATTTAAGGATATTTGGTTGTCCTGCTTGTGCTCATGTGAGAGATGGAAAACTTGAGCCGAGGGAAAAGAAGTGCATATTTCTAGGGTATGCAACTGAGTGAAAGGTTATATGTTGTGGTGCATAGGTGAAAAGACTCCATGACTAATTATCAGTAGAGATGTAACATTCAATGAATTTGCCTCACTGGTCAGTCAGAGGGAGAAGGCAATAGCAGAGATAGATCGTGGTGTCAGTGACCGCATAGAGCTAGAAATTGAATCTCCAATAGCTCCGCCTAGTAGTTCTAAAGTAGAGAAAGTTGAGGAGGTGCAAAATATTGATCAAGATGATAATATTGATGCACCTACGCAACAAAAACCATATAGCATTGCAACAGGAAAAGAGAAAAGAGTGATCAATCGACCGCAAAGGTTAGCAAACGTAGTTGATGGGAATCTTCTTGGCTATACGAATCCAGTGGGATTTGCTTTGGAAATTGCAGAGACCGTTGATGCATTTGAGTGTTATAGCTACTCATAAACTATTCAGAGTACAGAACCAAATAAACAGATTAGTGTTATGGCTAAAGAGATTGAGTCTCTTAACAAGTTTGGGTGTTGCCTAGACTTGGTTGATGTGTGCGGCAATGGATAGATCCCTTGCGAGGGCTGATGGCAAGGTGGAGAGACATAGTTCTTGTTGATGAAGAGAATTCAAGCCAAGGGGAAGATTTGTTATTTTGTGGCTTGAATTATTTTCTTGTATTTTTAGGAAACCCATAATCCCTATAGGTTTAGGAAAACCCATTGACCTAATAGATTTATCCCATGGAAAACCTATAGTCCTTGTCAAATTGGGAAACATTTCTCTTATATGTTTCGGACCTTTTGGGATTTATATATAGGGGTAGTAGTTGGGGATTCTAAAGATTGTATACTGCTTTTCTTCTCATTCATAGTGGAAAACTCTCTCTGCTTTTGTCCCGAGGATTAGGCTTAGCCGAATCTCGTTAAATTCTTGTGTTAATTTTCTTCTCTATTTGTTTTGTGTGTGATTGTGTGCTAGTTAACCCACGATATTCCGCAACATCCATAATTAACACTGTTATAGCAAGTGTGTATGCAAGGATCAAATGATTTGGGGTAAATGATTGATCAGCTGATGTAGTGAATCAACTGTTATTTATAGAGGAATGATTTTAAACCTATAATCTTTTCCTGTCTATTTTTCTCATTTAACCCCATTTCCCTTTTTGTTTGTTATGTTATCCGAATTATCGATAGCCCTTGTTTTAGTAACTTCATTGATGGTCTTGATCAAATGTTACTCTTTTTTGTCTTTTTGCATATTTCTCAATGCTCACGTCTGATATAGCCTTGGGAGCCTCGATGGTTTTTTTCACTCGGGCCACTAGCACCGAGCCATCATCTCCAACTTCTTCTTCTTCCTCCCTTAGCTTCTGAAGTACATAGGCAGGGAGGGAAACAATATTTGTCTTCGATTTGCTAATCAAACTCTTTTTCTTCTTGGGCTTAGGTTCCTCAGAGGTCGAGGCCCTTTTTCTCTTGTTATCTTTCGCTGGTTTCGGAACCAGAGCCAAAGCCTCCTCCTCGCCAGACGGAGGCCTCATGACCGCATCTTTTCTCAGGCCTACACACAAGAAAATTGGATGAGTATAAAAGTAAAAAGGGAGCTTACCATGGTACTTGGCCTCCCATCAGCCTTTTGCTGAATCGCGCCCTGTGTAAGAGGAAGTCGAGGCTAATTTTTGGACCCAACTCTCAAGGTCGGGGATCGCACGAGGCATCCAAGCAACCGCTACAAAAGAAGGTATTAATGAGAAAAGGAAGAGTAACAAAATAATGTATGGAAAGTAACAGTGAAATAATACTTACGATTCATGTTCCATTTCTCAGGAAATGGCATTTTCTCTGTCGGGGTGAGGTTGGAGGTCTTCACTCAAACAAACCTACCCATCCATCCTCGATCTTTGTCCTCGTCGATTCTCGAGAACAATACCTTGGTTGCCCGATGCTGGAGTTTAATCAACCCTCGATAGATACAGAGGTTGTACAACCTAATGAGGTGGTCGAGACAAAGTTCAAAAAGGTAATACTTTATATATGTGAAGGTATTTACAAAGGACCAATAGGGGTCCTACACAAAAGAAAGAAAAAGAAAAATACAAAAGCCCCTAACTATTCTCAAGGGCAGCTTCTTCCTCGGGCACCTCACCATTTTTGGACCCACTCTTGCTGCCATCATCGTCATCTCCATCATCATCATCGTCAGAAGAAGCCAATACTCTAGCATCAGCTTCGTGCTCTTTTGCCTTCGCTATCTCTGCGGTAAGATCGAAACCTTGCGCGTGGATCTCCTCGAAGTTCTCTGATGTTTTAGACGTCAATACCACACAAGAATATAGGTTAATTTGTGTGGTATCCAATTTTTCGAGTGCTGTCTCTCTAGAAGAACCTGGTTCTTCTTGGTGTTCCAACTTCTACTGTTGCGGAATAATAAAAGCAGTAAAGTAAAAACACAGAGATTTTTACGTGGAAAACACCTGGCTCAAAAGGTGAAAAAACCACGACCTACTCCTCAGTAGGATTTGCTCAAACTCTTCACTAAAACTCTGAGCCAAACGGACTTACAAAATAAACTCTTTTGTAATCCTAGGACTAATTATAATCTCTTTGTATTAACTAGCCTCTAGCTAATTTCTACAAGCTTCAAGTTAACTCTAACTTGAATAATGTGTACCTATTACAATTGCTTCTATGAAAACTGAAAAGATACAATATTAAATCTCCTACTACAACCAACTAGACTCAATGACAAACAGATGGCACTGGTTCTTCTAGCTGGTCTGTAGCCTTTGTATCACACAGTAATTCTGAATTCGTTATTGTACTTGCTGAATTCAACTTCTATTCTCTTATCAATTTGCAACCTTTTTGCATTAGGAGACACTCTCTTTGTTCATTGATACTTCACAATCGCATTCATCTCCTATGCATATACGGTTCATGTGCCAACGCGTCAGGTCAAGTATGTGTGCTCTGATGGACCTGGTTCAACTGGTCACACATTTGTCAATCTTCAAAACTATGCAGTGACTTGGGTCAACAAATTCCCCCTTTCTGATGATGACAAACTCTGTGTTTCTCCATGTATACACTTCAAACACTTTGTATGTTTTTAAGCATTTATCATAGTGAAACCAGGTTCATTATTAGGTTATAAATATCACTTGAAATAACAAAGCACATGTCTTCCCCCTTTTTGGCATCATCGTAAAGTTTGCAAACTACTAAACTTACCAGTGTTGTTAAAAATTACTCATGGCCATTGAGGCAACTACAGGTGCAAACATGATTAATCATCATAAGAAACCAATAAATGTAAGCTATCTAAGAAATTGAGAGAAGTCAATACAAAACAACAAAAATTCATTGATTAGGAACGAACATGAAACACCATATAAAAAAACAAAAAATAGCCATAACCATGAGCAAGACAGAATAAAAATAACAGAAACAGAACAACTGGTCAAAGAAGGGTTTTGGTAGCTCTGGACAGCCTAAGGATGGGAAGGTGCAGAGGAGGTTGTGGTCTTGGTTTGTAGAAGAGAAAGCGTCTGGTTAAGAACACCCTCGTTCTTTTCCTTCTGTTTTGCTAATTCAGCCTTGAGAGCATCTCGCTCAGCTTCAACCTCAATCAAACGAGATTTCAAACGAAGGATCTCCATATCCTTGATCTCGCTTTCCTGCACCAGAGTTCTGACTTTGCTGTTGACAGGCTGCTCCCTAGATGAACCAGGTTCATCTGCAAGAACAGTGACAGTATAATCGCAAGTCAGCAAAGTATCCTTCCCAAAATAGTCCTTGGCAGTAGCCATCTTAGCCTTTTTCACAGGAACAACAAAATGAGTAAGCACAACTGTCAGAATAAATCCATATGGGACTGCATGTGCTTTTGTTCCATTCACAACTCTGTCCAAGAGTTGGATGATGAAGGCTGGCCAGTTGATCTGCTTTCCCCTATACAAACACTCCATCAAGGTCATATCCATGTATTTGTCTATGTGCCTTCGTTCTTGTCTTATCACCAAGAACTTGATGACAAACTCGAAGAACACCTTGTGCTCTGGCTTTATTTCACTTTTGTAGACTGGCCTGGGTTCAATTTCACTTTCATTGTCACTGAAGAATCTGGTAATGTTGATTGCTGAGGCTATCCCATCCAAACTAGGCCATCTTTGCCTAGTGTAATCTTCGTAGCCCTGAGCAGGAATGTGCAGAATTTCTCCCAGCTCTTTAGCATCAAAGGAGACTTGAATTTCTTTGACTGTAGTAGTGACCCTGCCGTCCTTGACCACTGCATTACCCATGAACTCCACCAGTTCAGCTCTATCCAACATTCCTTCCATGTGAAGGACCATGTTCTTCCACCCCTGAACATCCAGTGTGTCCAGCAGGTATCGCATCCCAGGTTCCTCGAGATCCTTCAACAACTTTCCCTTCA
>ML412732.1:0-31447 GCA_005239525.1 Nicotiana knightiana | reverse complement strand
TGTAGCCTTTGTATCGCACAGTAATTCTGCTTGCAAAATCTCTGGGAATTTTGCTTTCAGTTCTTGATTCACTTCTGCACTTGTGTGTTCTTAATTCAAGCAAGAATACTTCAATTATTTATAGAGTCAGTTGTTGAGTTTGTCGTTCAGTTCTGGTACAACTCTTCCTGAGAGAAAGAGTTCGTATTAAACTCAACTTCCTTCCTTCATTACTGTCCTTGCTGAATTCAACTTCTATTCTCTAATCAATTTGCAACCTTTTCGCATTTGGAGACACTCTCTTTGTTCATTGATACTTCACAATCGCATTCATCTCCTATGCATATACAGTTCATGTGCCAACGTGTCAGGTCAAGTATGTGTGCTCTGATGGACATGGTTCAACTGGTCAGACATTTGTCAATCTTCAAAACTATGCAGTGACTCGGGTCAACAGTCTCCCTACAAGATTGACATTTAGCAAGTTCAACAATTCATTGTGCTCGAGTTTGAGGAGTCTTGGCAGCCTCTCGCACTTGGACTTGAGCGGCTTCAGCATCGGCATGATAAATGGCCACCATCTTATAAGCCTCAACTTTTTCTTTTTTGGTCTCAGTGTATGCCTTTGCGAGTTCAGAAGCCAACTGAGCCTCAAGCTCCTCTATCTTCTTTTCTTGAGCCGAGCTCTTTTTCTTCATACCTCGAAGATGGCCATCGACCGATGACAACCGGGCTAGAGTAGTTTTTTTCTCTGCAGCAAGGCTATCCATGCCTTCCTTCCACCCGTTGGACTCCGCCTAAATTGTCTTGATCTCCTATTGGAACATCTTGATCCTCTCGATCTTTTGTTGCAGTTTTGATATTGAAATATTACCCTCCATTCCCGAATCAATCCCATGAGCCTTTAAGAGTATCATTACCTGATCAATCAATTCGGTTTGCTCCTTGTGAGCCTTAGCCAATTCAGCTCGGAGGTCCTTAATCTCCTCATCCTTTTACACGTAGTGAAGTTTGAGGGCATTCCTCTCCTCTGAAAGCCTTTGGAGGTCGGCCTCGCATTGGCTCAATTTATCCTGGGACTTAGAAAAAGCATGTATGGAAAAGGAAGAGAGTTAGACAGAAGACAGAGGAATACAACATCAAGAAAGGAATTAAGGCTTACCTGGTTCAGGATTCGTTGAGCCTCTTCGAAGAGGCTAGATGCGCCATTCAAGTCGGAAGCATCTTCGACCCCGCCAAAGAAATATCAGAAGGGATCCTCCCCTCCGGGGACTCCTCCTACCTCGGGGGTCCTCAAATCTTGAGCATCCCGGATTGCCTCTTCGGAAAAGGAAGGAAGGGTTGGCGAGTCACCTACTATCACTACCCCAAGTGAGTCACTTGGGGCATTCTTTTCAACTCGAGGGGTTTCAGCACTGGGCCCTTCGGACATGCTCGCCGTTTGACGGGAGGCGGCCTCGATCTCAGGCAATTCGAGGACTTTTCCCGAATCCTTCTCTAAGGCCTCCTCAGCACGAGGCAGGGCCTCATCAACCACCACCGATTCAGCGACCTTGGGGGCCTCGATGGTTTTCTTCACTCGGGCCACTAGCATCGAGCCATCATCTCCATCATCTTCTTCTTCTTCCTTCCTTATCTTTCGTCGATTTTGGAATCGTAGCCGAAGCCTCCTCCTCACCAGACGGAGACCTCATGACTGCATCTTTGCTCTGGCCTACATATAAGAAAATTGGATGAGTATAAAAGGATATTGTGATCGATTCATAATATATGTAAAAAGGGAGCTTACCATGCTTCTTGGACTCCCATTGGCTTTTTTCTAAATTGTGCCAACAGATCTCGACGTAAGTGGAAAACGAGGCCTGTTTTCGAACCTAGCTCTCGAGGTCGGGGATCGCAAGTGGCATCCAAGAAACCGCTATAAAAGAAGGCATTACTGAGAAAAATATGAGGAAAAAAATAATGCATGGAAACTAACAGTGAAATAATACTTACGCTTCATGTTCCATTTCTTGGTAAATGGCATTTTCTCTATCGGAATGAGGTCAGAGGTCTTCACTCGAACAAACCTACCCATCCAGCCTCGATCTTTGTCCTCGTCGATGCTCGAGAAAAACACCTAGGTTGCCCGATGTTGGAGTTTAATCAACCCTCAATAGATACTGGGGCTATACAACCTAATGAGGTGGTCAAGGGTGAATGGCATCCCCTAACTTTTCTTGAAAAAGATCGGAGTATTATGACTATTCGCCAAAAGGAAGGATGGATTTGGCTTAAGGTTATCTGGTATTGATGGCAGAAGTCGATGATGATGGGGTCGAGGGGTCCCAGCGTGAAGGGTAAGTATATACACTCAGATACCCTTCCACGTGGGTAGTGATACTTTCTTCAGGGGTTGGATTCACTACCACTTTATCCCCCCAGTTGCAGTCTCTCTTAATCTGCTCGAGGTACCCCATAGTTATCGAGCAAATGTACCTCGACACATGTTTGCATCGACCGGCGATTGAGGAAGGTTTCTCGATCTTAAAATCAGATTTAAGGCTACACGGGCTAGGAACACACTCCTCAGGGAGCGGATCCACCGGCATTTGGTTATAGGCCGACCGTGAAGAAGAAGCTTTCTCCTTTTGGGGAACCATTTTAGATGTTTTCGCCATTTTTATGTGTTTGAAGAAGGAAGAAGGTAGTAAGACTTGGTGTTTGAAGATTGACAATGAAACCTGAAGATTTGTAAAAGGGAAGAACTTGGGAGAGGTATAAGCTTTGAAGAATGGAAGAAAGTGAAAGTAAAGTTTGATTCAATGAAAAGAAGGCCTATTTCTAGATTTACGGTGACGGTTCAGCAGCACTAGTGGCCGACCACCAACTGACGCTCATTAATGATTTAGGGAACTGTACCGACGGGACGTTTCGGTCACTTCCATCGCTTATGTCACGGGGATGACGTCATAATTTGTTGAGGTCGAAAAAATCGAAGGCTCAATTCGTTTCCTGTCATTGTACTCCCAAAAATGAGGGGACTATCTATATACGATTGAAATCGAGGCCACCCGATTTTACTATTTGATCGAGATCAGAAGGTTGAACCGAAGTCCGACTTCGACTAAATCAAGAGGATAAGGAACCGAGTTCGAGATCAAAGTATCTTTCGAGATCGAGGTTGGTAACAATCGAAGCCAAATGAGACAGACACCGAGTGATATCGGAGACTGCATAATAACGAAAGAGCGAGATATCCGTGACCGACGAGGATCACGGTGTAAATCTTGGAACAAATCAAATTAGAAGCGGTTAATTAGCTAATTATGTGATTTCCTTCTGTAATTAGAGTTATACAATAAGTAGAATTCATCTGCTATATAAAGGGGAGTTCTAATCATTTGTAACAATCATTATTCACAGAAAAAATCAATATAATTCTTTCTTTCTCGCTTACATTATTGTTCATCAGCTTGCTCTATTTTCCGATTGTCTTGCATCCATTTGTTCGAGAGTACTTCGACTCGAGGGTTGAGTTCTGCCTGAACACTGGTTTGCTTTACTTATAATTTAATTCTATCATTTATTTTCATATTTATCAATTGGTGTTGAGTGAAATCACATATCCTTAAGCCCAGAATATAAGTTTAATTGTTATCCAAATTTTAGATTAACAGTTTGACGCCCACCATGGGGCTAAGGATAATAGTGATTGTTCAATACTGATTTCGATAACATAGACTATTTTATGCTTGTTCTTGTAAGTGTTTTTGTTTTCAGGATAAAACATGTCAAACTCACAAACAGCACCCGCACATGGTGACAACGACCTCGAATTTCATGGGAAAAACGACAATATAGCCTCCCCAGGGATGAGGTTCCTCTGGACGATCTTGAAGGAGCACCAATTGCCAATCCAGTCGACGTCAGTTTGCATATCGCTCTTAAATGCAAATTTGGGCGCTGATCTCGAAGGAAGCGTAGCAGAGAAGGTCCATCTGGTGGTCAAGGTACGTAGGGCGGAGGATATGGAGGAGTTAACCTCCAATTAATATTCTAGATGTTACAGGATTAACAAGCCACTATAGCACAACTACAAAATCAGCATCGAGCGCCGAGTGGGGTCGAATCGGAAGTCGCCCGCTGGACCGAACTAGTGCCAGAAAGGTCAAACGCCAATGAATCGGGGGCTGACCGTGTTGTTATGAAAATGCTCGAGGAGCTCACCAAACGAATTGAATCGGGAGAAAAGAAAATTGAGGCAAATGATAAGAAAGTAGAGACGTACAACTCCCGGGTTGACCAAATATCGGGGGCACCACCGATTTTAAAAAATATGGACTCAAAGAAGTTTGTGCAGAAGTCGTTCCCCCCAAGTGCGGCTCCGAAATCCATTCCGAAGAAATTCCGCATGCTGGAAATCCCTAAGTACAATGGGACCACCGGTCCCAATGAGCATGTCACCTCCTATACATGCACCATAAAAGGAAATGATTTGGAAGATGATGAGATCAAATCTGTTCTACTGAAGAAATTTGGGGAGACTTTATCGAAGGGATCAATGATCTGGTATCACAATCTACCACCTAATTCCATCGACTCATTCCCCATGCTTGCAGACTCTTTTGTAAAGGCACATGTCGGGGCAATAAAGGTTGCGACGAGGAAATCGGACCTTTTCAAGGTGAAACAAAAGGATAACGAAATATTAAGGGAGTTCATATCTCGGTTCCGGATGGAACGCATGGAACTACCACCGGTCACAGACGATTATGATGTTAAAGCCTTCACATAAATTTTGAACGAATGAATTTCGGTGGCATCACGTTAACTGAAGAAGAATTTAATTGAATATACGATGGTAACCTGGGCTGACGTACATAATTGGTACTAGTTGAAGATCAGAGTCAAGGATGATCAATTAGGGACCCCTTCTGGTTCTGTCTATCCGAACAGACCCGTAAGCAGATATCAGAGGGATATCGCCAGGGAACCTTGGTCGAACAGGGACCGATATCAGCCATACAACGCAGATCGCAGAAATAGTAGCCTAGGATGCAATTCCATCTGGAACAATCTAAGGAACGATCGAGGGCAGAGCTCTCGAGGAATCATGAGAAAAAGTGGTTTCGATAAGCATGTTGATCCCACAGAGGCACCAACACTATCGGAGTACAACTTCAGTATCGACGCATCAAGTATTGTGTCGGCCATTGGGAGAATCAAAGATACTAGATGGACCAGACCCTTACAAACCGATCCTTCCCAAAGAAACCCCAATAAAATATGCAAGTACCATGGCACACATGGCCGCAGAACCGAAGATTGCAAATAACTGAGGGAGGAGGTAGCTTCTCTATTCAACGAGGGCCACCTTCGAGAGTTCTTGAGCGATCGAGCTAAGAACCATTTTAGAGATAGGGACGCCAACATGAAAAACAAACAGTTCAAACGCACTAAAGTATCAATTACTAGGGAGAAACAGACCCGAGATAATGTGCCAGAAGGCACCGTATCATTCAACGATGAGGAAGAATAAGGGATCTCTCAACCCAACAATGACGTTTTGATAATTTCTATCCTTATGAATAAAAGTCAGGTTAAGCGTGTTTTAATTGATCCAGGGAGCTCAGCCAATATTATTTGATCGAGGGTCGTGGAGAAGCTCGACCTACAAGATCAAATCGAACCGGCAGCTTGGCTCCTCAATGGTTTCAACATGGCCAGCGAAACAACTAAAGGTTAAATCATTTTACCTGTAAATGTAGCTAGGACTATTCAAGAAACCATGTTCCATGTAATCGAGGGTGATATGAGATACAACGCCTGCTCGGAAGACCCTGGATTCACAATATGAGGGCAGTCCCAATATGAGGGCAGCCCCTTCAACCCTTCACCAAATGCTGAAATTCCCAACGCCGGATGGAGTGAAAACGGTATATGGAGAACAACATGCTGCAAAAGAAATGTTTGCGGTTGATAAGGTAATAACGGTATCGGTGCTTTTGTCAACAAAGGGATTGTAGGTCAAATGAAAACAGGAGGTTAAATAGCAATCACAATCAATAGCCTCGATTCAGTCGGAAAAGCAAGCAACGGAAGAGGACGACGACTACTGGATCCCTCGATCCTTCATTATCCCCAAAGATTCCGACGCCACCAAATCAACAGTCAAAGAGCTGGAACATGTTATATTGATCGAATACCTACCCGATCGAAAGGTATACCTGGGTACGATATTAACCCGCGAACTCAGGAAAAAACTCATTAAATTTCTTATCGATAATATGGATTGTTTTGCTTGATCCCACTTAGATATGACAGGGATCCCACCGGAGATCACAACACATCGATTGAGCCTGGACCCGAAGTTCATACCGGTAAAACAAAAGAATGCCCCAGTCCGAGGTAAACCATGCATTCATCAAGGACGAGGTAACCAAACATCGCAAAATATGGTCCATTCGGGAAGTAAAATATCCCGAATGGTTAGCAAACGTAGTTGTAGTCCCTAAAAAGGGGAACAAACTTAGGATGTGCGTAGATTATAAAGATTTAAACAAAGCATGTCCCAAAGACTCTTTTCCTCTGCAGAATATCAATCGCATGATCGATGTCACAGCCGGCCATGAGATCCTTAGTTTTTTCGACGCCTACTTCGGGTACAATCAAATTCAAATGAACCCGGGGGATCAAGAAAAGACTTCATTCATCACTAGATATGGCAACTCATGTTATAATGTAATGTCATTTGGGCTAAAAAATGTTGGTGCTACTTACCAACGCCTAGTGAACAAAATTTTTGAAGAACAAATAGTTAAATCAATGGAGGTCTATATTGACGACATGCTAGTTAAGTCCCTGCGTGCAGAGGACCATTTAACACATTTGCAAGAAACCTTCGATATATTGAGAAAATAAAACATGAAGCTTAATGCAGAGAAATGTGCATTCGAGGTCGGTTCGGGCAAGTTCCTCGGCTTCATGGTGTCAAATCGGAGGATTGAGATCAACCCTGATAAAATCAAGGAAATCGAGAACATCACAATCGTGGACAGCATTAAGGTCGTACAAAGATTAACTGGGTGGATAACCGCCTTAGGCCAGTTTATCTCGAGGTCTTCAGATCGAAGTCATAGGTTCTTCTCACTGCTCAAAAAGAAGAACAATTTTTCTTAGACCCAGGAATGCCAACAGGCGTTCGAAGAATTGAAGCGGTATCTCTCGAGCCCACCAGTGCTTCATACCCCGAACGCGGATGAGCAACTTTACTTATATATAGAAGTCTCAGAAGTCGCGGTAAGTGGAGTCCTAGTTCGATAAGAGAAAGGTACGCAGTTTCCTGTTTACTATGTTAGTCAAACTTTAGGTGAGGCCGAGACCCGGTACCCACTCTTAGAAAAATTAGCGCTTGCTTTAATAAGCGCCTCTAAGAAACTAAAACCATATTTTCAGTGTCACCCAATTTGTGTGGTGACCACTTATCCTCTTCGTAATGTTTTGCACAAGCCCGAACTCTCGGGCTGATTGGCCAAATGGGCCGTCGAAATAAGTGGGCATGATATCGAGTATCAACCCCGAACGTCCATCAAGTCTCAAATCTTAGCGGACTTCGTGGCCGACTTCACGCCAGCCCTTGTACCTGAGGTCGAAAAGGAACTTTTGTTAAAAACAGGAACATCTTCAGGGGTGTGGACCCTTTTCACAGATGGCGCTTCGAATGTGAAGAGGCCGGGATAGGAAACGTTTTAAAGCCACCCACATGCAATACGATTAGAAAATCTATCAAAACTTCTAAGTTGACTAACAATGAGGCCGAGTATGAGTCCATGATTGCAGGTCTCGAACTGGCTAAAAGCTTGGGGCAGAGGTCATCAAGGCCAAATGTTACTCCCTACTTGTGGTAAATCATTCAACAGAACCTTCGAGGTTCGAGAGGATCGAATGCAAAGGTACTTGGACAAACTTCAGGTAACGCTACATCGGTTTAAAGAATTGACCCTATAGCATGTGCCTCGAAAACAGAACAGTGAGGCCGACGCCCTCACAAATTTGGGGTCATCAGTCGAAGATGATGAAATTAGCTTAGGGAATGTCGTTCAACTTCCAAAGTCAGTAATCAAAGAAGGCCATGCCGAAATAAACTCCACGAGCCTAACCTGGGATTGGAGGAATAAATATATCGAGTACCTAAAAAACGGGAAGCTCCCATCGGACCTTAAGGAATCGAGGACTCTGCGAATAAAGGATGCACGATTCACATTAGCCGAAGATGGAACACTATACAGAAGGATGTTCGATGGACCATTGGCTTTTGGGTCCGGGAGACACCGACTACATCCTGCGAGAAATTCACGAGGGTACTTGCGGAAACCATTCTGGTGTCGAATCACTGGTTCACAAAGTCATCAGAGCAGGATACTATTTGTCCAATATGAAAAAGATACTAAGGAGTTCGTTCGAAAATGCGACAAGTTCCAAAGATATGCGCCGATGATCCACCAGCCCGAAGAACAGCTTCATTCGGTCATATCCCCATGGCCTTTCATGAAATGGGGAATGGATATCGTCAGCCCTCTTCCATCAGCCCCAGGCAAATCTAAATTCATTCTATTTATGACTGACTATTTCTCTAAGTGGGTTGAAGCACAGGCTTTCGAGAAGGTCAGAGAAAAAGAAGTTATAAACTTCATTTGGGATCACATCATATGCCGATTCGGGATACCTGCCGAAATCGTATGCGACAATGGAAAACAATTCATCAGCAGCAAAATAACAAAGTTTCTTGAAGATCACAAAATAAAAGGATCTTGTCAACTCTGTATCATCCTAGTGGGAACGGACGGGATGAATCAACAAACAAGACCATCATTCAGAATTTAAAGAAGTGATTGGACGATGCTTAAGGATAATGGAGAGAAATATTGCCTGAAGTCTTTTGGGCTATCGAACAACGTCAAAATCCAGGACGGGGGCAACGCCGTTCTCCTTAATATATGGGGCTGAAGCTCTAATCCCGGTCGAGGTCGGAGAACCTAGCGTCAGTTTTTGATACACAACGGAAGAGTCAAATCACAAGGCTATGAATACAAGCCTCAAATTACTAGATGAAAAATGGTAAGCCGCCATCGTCCGAATGGCCGCACAAAAGCAGCGGATTGAAAGGTACTACAACTGAAGAGACAATCTTCGCCACTTTAGAATCGGGGACTTAGTTTTGAGAAAAGTCACCCTCGATACTAGAGACCCAAACAAAGGAAAACTCGGCACAAATTGGGAAGGACCATATCAGGTCCTCGATATCATCGGAAAGGGATCCTACAAGCTTGGAACGATGAACGGTGAACAATTGCCAAATAATTGGAACATATCACTCCTCAAGCGATATTATTGTTAAGGTATGACCTTCTTCCTTTTAATTTATATTTTATACTAACTTGTTGCAGGTGTTCGATCGAAGGCATCGAAGTTTTCTCCAAGCATGAAGTCCTTAGGTCTGAAAGCACGTGTTGCACTCTTTTTCCCTTCGACCGGTTTTTTTCCCAAATGGGTTTTTCCAGCAAGGTTTTTAATGAGGCAACCATTGTTCGTACTAACTTAGATCAATTCAATAGTATTAGAGGCTTCTTTACAATCAACCTCGAATATTTGGGGGCATAACTCTTGGATGTTATGTTTTTAAGGAAAATACTTCATGTCAACAGGGTCTCGATAGGTAAATTTTGTAAAGGGCCAAATGGTCGAATGAACCGTGTCCATGTATATTACTCGAGCCCTAGTGGAAAAACATTTATGCATGTATGATCTATTGAAAGAAGTATTTTTTCCTTACCAGATGTCCATGCCTTAGTGAAATTTCTACCTTACAATTTCATACTTATGATCTATTGCGGAAACTGTCTCAAGGGCCGATCGCAACTAAAGCTCGAACAATTAACCTCGTACTCTCCATCCAAAAATCGACATGTTCGAGTTACAAAACTTCGAGACCATAAGACCTTAAAAAGGCAAACCTCGATTTAACAGGCCAAGGCCACCCCACTCGGGGACTAACATTTCGAACAAGTTCGAAGTATAATTGGGAAAATAAGCCCAAGAGGTAGATCCCAAGGCTACGGCCAAACTAACGCGGTTCGAAGACGTCTAAATTCCGCAATAAAAATAGTCCTTCGAATCCTTTTATAAAGGTTAAAAAGGCTACCCTCGGCAAAACAACCAAAGGGTTTTGACAACGTTAGCCCTCGAAAAACCCTAAGGGGTATCGAACTGTTCGAACCTTCGAACAATTTAGTACTGAACAAAATTGTGCTAAGGCACAAAAACGCAAAGGGTTTCGATAACACTAAACCCCGTCAAAACCCAATGGGTACAGACTTACTTCGTGCTAAGGCATGACAAATTTTTATATGATTAAACTTTTTAAGCCGAAAAGGGAAAAAAGATGCTCTTTTGAGGCCATATCGACCCAATTCAAGAGCCTAAGTTCCGTTATATTTTTTGAGTTCGAGAATTTATCCTCACTCAACTAAAACCTAAGGGTTTTCCTACTTCGAGTTCGAACAAGTACTCACTCGACTATAGAGTCTATATTAGTCTGACTTCGACCAAGTTGCCTAAGCTTCGAATTTACGAACAAAATTTCCACAAGGCATAAGTGAATATAAATTTTCACAAGACATAAGTGAGTCAAAATTCTCACGAGGCATGAAGTGTATAAAAAATTTCATAAGGCATAAAGCGAATCAAAATTTTCACAAGTCAAAAAGTCACAAAGTTCAAAAAGGAAATACTTGATATATGTGAAGGTATTTACAAAGGACCAATCGAGGTCCTGCACAAAAGAAAGAAAAAGAATACTACAAAAGCCCCTAACTATTCTTGGGGGCAGCTTCTTCCTCTGGCTCCTCACCATTTTCGGACCCACTCTTGATGTCATCATCATCATCGCCGTCATCGTCAGAAGAAGCCAATACTCTAGCATCAGCTTCGTGCTCTTTTGCCTTCGCTATCTATTCGATAAGATCGAAACCTTGAGCGTGGATCTCCTCGAGGGTATCCCTCCGAGATTGGCATTTAGCAATTTCGGCAATACAATATGCTCGAGTTTGAGCAGTCTTGGCAGCCTCTAGCACTTAGACTTGAGCGGCTTCAACATCAGCCTAATAAATGACCACCATTTTATCAGCCTCGGCTTTTGCTTTTTAGGCCTCATCTTGGCCCTTTGCGAGTTCAGAAGCCAACCAAGCCTCAAGATCCTCTATCTTTTTTTCCAGAGTCGAGCTCTTTTCCTTCATACCTCGAAGTTGGACCTCGACTGATGACAACTGAGCTAGAGTAGTCTCTTTCTCAGCAACAAGGCGGTACATGCCTTCCTTCCACTCGTAGTACTCCGCCTTAATTTTCTTGATCTCCTCTCGGTACAGCTCGAACCTCTTGATATTTTGTTGTAGTTGTGATATTGAAATATTAGGCTCTGTTCCCGAATCAAGCCCATGAGCTTTTAAGAGTATCATTACCTGCTCGATCAGTTCAGTTTGCTCCTTGTGAGCCTTAGCCAATTCGGCTCAGAGGTCCTTAATCTCCTCATCCTTTTTTCCATACTGAAGTTTGAGGGCATTCCTCTCCTCGGAAAGCCTTTGGAGGTCGGCCTCGCATTGGCTTCAGCCCAGGACTTAGAAAAAGCCAGTATGGAAAAGGAAGGGAGTTAGACAAAATATAGAGGAATACAACATCAACAAAAGAATTAAGGCTTACCTGGTTCAGGATTCTTTGATCCTCTTCGAAGAGGCTAGATGCGTCATTCAAGTCGGAAGCATCTTCGACCCCGACAAAGCAATCTCGGAAGGGATCCTCCCCTCCGGGGAGTTCTCCTACCTCGGGGATCCTCAAATCTTGAGCATCCCGAATTGCCTCTTCGGAAAAGGCAGGAAGGATTAGCGAGTCACCTACTATCACTACCCCAAGTGAGTCACTTGGGCCATTCTTTTCAACTCAAGGGGTTTCAGGACCGGTCTCCTCGGACATGCTCGCCGTTTGACGGGAGGCAGCCTCGATCTCAGGCAATTCGGGGACTTTGCTCGAATCCTTCTCTAAGGCCTCCTCAGCACGAGATGGGGCCTCATCAATCACCATCGATTCAGCGTCCTTGGGGGCCTCGATGGTTTTGTTCACTCGAATCACTAGCACCGAGCCATCATCTCCATCTTCTTCTTCTTCCTCCCTTAGCTTCTGAAGTACATAGGTAGGGAGGGAAATGGTATCTGTATTTGATCTGCTAATCGAACTCTTTTTCTTCTTGGGCTTTAGGTCCTCAGAGGTCGAGGCCCTTTTTCTCTAGTTATCTTTCGTCAATTTTGGAACCGGAGCCGAAGCCTCCTCCTCGCCAGACGGAGGCCTCATGACCGCATCTTTTCTTAAGCCTACACACAAGAATATTGAATAAGTATAAAAGGATATTGTGATCGATTCATCAGATATGTAAAAAAGGAGCTTACCATGGTTCTTGGCCTCTCACCGGCCTTTTGCTAAATCATGCCAACAGCGCTCGGCATAAGTGGAAGTCGAGGCCAGTTTCCATACCCAGATCTCGAGTTCAGGGATCACACGAGGAATCCAAGAAACCACTACAAAAGAAGGTATTAATGAGAAAAGGCATAGGAACAAAACAATGCGTGGAAACTAATGTGAAATAATACTTAGGACTCATGTTTCATTTCTCGGGAAATGGCATTTTATCTGCCAGGATTAGGTAGGAGGTTTTCACTCGAACAAACCTACCCATCCAGCCTCGATATTTGTCCTCGTCGATGCTCGAGAACACCTTAGTTTCCCGACACTGGAGTTTAATCAACCCTCGATAGATACGAGGGTTGTACAACCTAACGAGGTGGTCGAGGGTGAATAGCATCCCCTCGACTTTTCTTGAAAAGAATCGGAGCATGATGACTATTCGCCAAAAGGAAGGATGAATTTGGCCTAAGGTTATCTGGTATTGACGGCAGAAGTCGATGATGACAGGGTCGAGGGGACCCAGTGTGAAAGGGTTAGTGTAACACTCAGATACCCTTCCACGTGGGTAGTGATACTTTCTTCAAGGGTTGGAATCACTACCACTTTATCCCCCCAGTTGCAGTCTCTCTTAATCTTCTCGAGGTACCTCACAGTTATCGAGCAAATGTACCTTGACACATGCTCGCATCGACCGAAGACCGAGGAAGGTTTCTCGATCTTAAAATCGGATTTAAGGCTACACAGGCCAAGAACACACTCCTCAGGGAGTGGATCCACTGACGGGAGGCAGCCTCGATCTCAGGGAATTCGGGGAATTTGCTCAAATCCTTCTCTAAGGCCTCCTCAGCACGATATGGGGCCTCATCAATCACCATCGATTCAGCGGCCTTGGAGGCCTCGATGGTTTTCTTCACTCGGATCACTAGCACCGAGCCATCATCTCCATCTTCTTCTTCTTCCTCCCTTAGATTCTGAAGTACATAGGCAGGGAGGGCAACAGTATTTGTCTTGGATATGCTAATCGAACTCTTTTTCTTCTTGGGCTTTGGGTCCTCAAAGGTCGAGGCCCTTTTTCTCTGGTTATCTTTCACCGGCTTTGGAACAGGAGCCGAAGCCTCCTCCTCGCCAGACGGAGGCCTCATGACCGCATCTTTGCTCAGGCCTACACACAAGAATATTGAATAAGTATAAAAGGATATTGTGATTGATTCATCAGATATGTAAAAATGGAGCTTACCATGGTTCTTGGACTCTCACCGGCCTTTTGCTAAATCATGCCAACAGCGCTCGGCATAAGTGGAAGTCGAGGCCAGTTTCCAGACTGTTGACCCAAGTCACTGCATAGTTTTGAAGATTGACAAATGTCTGACCAGTTGAACCAGGTCCATCAGAGCACACATACTTGACCTGACGCGTTGGCACATGAACCAGATATGCATAGGAGATGAATGCGATTGTGAAGTATCAGTGAAAAAAAAGAGTGTCTCCTAATGCGAAAAGGTTGTAAATTGATAAGAAAATAGAAGTTGAATTCAGCAAGGACCCAGGAAGAGTTGTACCAGAACTGAACGACAAACTCAACAACTGACTCTATAAATAATTGAAGTATTCTTGCTTGAATAACCAACGCACAAAAGCAGAAATTTATCAAGAATTGAAAGCAAAATTCCCAGAGATTTTGCAAGCAGAATTACTGTGCGATACAAAGGCTACAGACCAGCTAGAAGAACCAGTTCCATCTGTTTGTCATTGAGTCTAGTTGGTTGTAGTAGGCGATTTAATATTGTATCTTTTCAGCTTTCATAGAAGCAATTGTAATAGGTACACATTGTTCAAGTTAGAGTTAACTTGAAGCTTGTAGAAATTAGCTAGAGGCTAGTTACTACGAAGGGATTAGAGTTAGTCCTAGGATTACAAAAGAGTTTATTTTGTAAGTCCATTTGGCTTAGAGTTTTAGTGAAGAGTTTGAGAAAATCCTACTGAGGAGTAGGTCGTGTTTTTTTCACCTTTTGAGCCAAGTGTTTTCCACGTAAAAATCTCTGTGTTTTTACTTTACTGCTTTTATTATTCCGCAACAGTAAAAGTTGGAACACCAAGAAGAATCAGGTTCTTCTAGAGAGACAGCACTCAAAAAATTGGATACCACACAAATTAACCTATCTTCTTATGTGGTATTGACGTCTAAAACAATGCAGACCCAGCTCTCGAGGTCGGGGATCACACGAGGCATCCAAGAAACTGCTACAAAAGAAGGTATTAATGATAAAAGGCATAGGAACAAAATAATGCATGGAAACTAATGTGAAATAATACTTACGACTCATGTTCCATTTCTCGGGAAATGGCATTTTCTCTGCCAGGATGAGGTAGGAGGTCTTCACTCGAACAAACCTACCCATCCAGCCTCGATATTTGTCCTCGTCGATGCTCGAGAACACCTTAGTTTCCCGGCACTGGACTTTAATCAAACCTCGATAGATACGGGGGTTGTACAACCTAATAAGGTGGTCGAGGGTGAATGGCATCCCCTCGACTTTGCTTGAAACGAATCGGAGCATGATGACTATTCGCCAAAAGGAAGGATGAATTTGGCCTAAGGTTATCTGGTATTTATGGCAGAAGTCGATGATGACAGGGTCGAGGGGGCCCAATGTGAAAGGGTAAGTGTAACACTCAGATACCCTTTCACGTGGGTAGTGATACTTTCTTCAGGGGTTGGAATCATTACCACTTTATCCCCCCAGTTGCAGTCTCTCTTAATCTGCTCGAGGTACCTCACACTTATCAAGAAAATGTACCTTGACACATGCTCCCATCAACCGGAGACCGAGGAAGGTTTCTCGATCTTAAATCGGATTTAAGGCTACACGGGCCAGGAACACACACCTCAGGGAGTGGATCCACTGGCGTTTTGTCACCGGTCGGCCGTGAAGAAGAAGCTTTCTCCTTTTGGGAAACTGTTTTAGATGTTTTCGCCATTTTTATGAGTTTGAAGAAGGAAGAATGTAGTAAGACTTGGTGTTTGAAGATTGACGGTGAAACCTGAAGATTTGTAAAAGGGAAGAACTTGGGAGAGGTAAAAGCTTAGAAGATTGGAAGAAAGTGAAAGTAAAGTTTGATTCAATGAAGAGAAGGCCTATTTATGGATTTACGGAGACGGTTCAACAGCACTAGTGGCCGACCACCAACTGACGCTCATTAATGATTTGAGAAACTGCATTGACGGGACATTTCGGTCACTTCCATCGTTTACGTCATGAGGATGACGTCATAATTTGTTGAGGTCGAAAAAATTGAAGGCTCAATTCGTTAATTATCATTGCACTCCAAAAAATGAAGGGACTATCTGTATATGGTTGAAATAAGGGCCACCCGATTTTACTATTTGATCGAGATCAGAATGTTGCACTGAAGGCCGACTCCGACTAAATCAAAAGGATAAGGCACCGAGTTCGAGATCGAAGTATCTTTCGAGATCGAGGTTGGTAATAATCAAAGCCAAATGATACAGACTCTGAGTGATATCGGAGACGGCATAACAATGGAAGTGCGAGATATCCGTGACTGGTTGAGGATCACGGCGTAAATCTCGGAAGGAGCAAATTAGAAGCGGTTAATTAGCTTGTTATGTGATTTCCTTTTGTAATTAGAGTTATACCATAAGTAGAATTCATCTTCTATATAAAGGGGAATTCTAATCATTTGTAACCATCATTATTCACAGAAAAAGGCAATATAATTCCTTCTTTCTCGCTTACATTATTGTTCATCAGCTTACTCTATTTTCTAACTGTTCTTGCATCCATCAGTTCGAGAGTACTTCAACTCGAGGGTTGAGTTCTGCCTGAACACTGGTTTGCTTTACTTATAATTTAATTATATCATTTATCTTTATATTTTTCAATTGGTATTGAGTGAAATCACATATTCTTAAACCCACAATATAAGTTTAATTGTTATCCAAATTTTATGGTAAACAGTAACTAAATGATGAAATTTAAGGATAAGCTTTTACCACGTAACGACTCATGCGTACTGTCATGGGCGTCTTTCCATCTATGCCCCATGACCCCTTGGACGCGCCCCATGGCATCCTGGCAAGCCTCTCAACGCCTAGCGCCGCAGATGGCCCCGTGGCCTTGGCTGCGCCAAGTGACAAGCGCACATGTGCCTCTGTCGCACCACCGATATCCCTTGCTAGCGCCCAGCCATAGGAAGCTGCCAACAGCGTCGCGCAGGCAGATTGTGATGCCAAAGAAAAAGTTGCTGACAACGGAAATGTTTCTACCTTGTACATTACTAAGTCGTTTTCATTGTAAATATATAGTAGTTTTATTCCAAGTACTTTCATTATGTTCCTCTAGCTTAGTTAGGTCAAGTCTTGTAGCTTTGGTTTATTTTTTTTAAGCATTATTAGGGGGATCAAGCAATCAAAAACTTTCTAGCAAGAAATTCTCTGTACTGGTGTCTCTCCCCCTCAACACCGCGTTGCCTTCTTTTGTAATATCTTTCATTAATGCAATCAAGCTTTCTTTGAATTCTCATTATTGTTCTCTCAATTGTGTTTGACATTGGTTTTCTCGTATGGCACTGACTATCTCGTCTAGCGTACGGAGGGGACCTCAGTTGGCGGACAACAGCTGCACTGACATCATTTTTTTAGCCTTACATCGCCCTTCCAAGAAATCTCAGGAAGGCGTCGTGTAACAGTTGGTATCAAAGCCTAGGCTCGACATCGGACGAGGGAACGCATTGCAATTACCACCATTTCTGACCATGGTGAATCATGGGGACCACATCGCGGCCCTTGAAGAGACGGTTGATGTATTACGACCCATCATAAATATGGTGCCTGAACTACAAACTAGCCTAGTGAAAAGGTTGGACGACCTGGACCGCAGAATGATCCAGGCCGAAGTTGACATAGAAAACATCAGTCGCGACTCTGAAGGAGACCGGCAAACGACAGCTATTGAGGCAGCCAAAATTTTTGGTAAATTTGAGGGCCTCCAACAGTAGCATGCCGAGGATTTAACTTACAGGGCACAAGAGACAAACAGGGTGACTTCCATGCAACAAACTATAGACAACTTGACAGGCCATCTCAATGTTGTTAATGCTGCTCTACAAGGCTTGCTTCGAGGAGGTGGAAATCTAATCGGGGGTGCTGTGAACCTTGCCCCCATGGCACAAAAATTGAAAATTCCTGAGCCAAAGCCATACAGTGGAGCTCGAAATGCTAAAGAAGTGGAAAATTTCATCTTCGACATCGAGCAGTACTTCGATGCCGTGGGAGGCCTAGAAGAAGTCGAGAAGGTAGCAACTGTTGCCATGTATCTTCAGGGTGATGCTAAACTCTAGTGGCGGGTGAAGTACGAAGCCATCAGGGTCGGAGAAGATGCTCTGGAGACATGCGCGGAATTGAAGGCAGCCATACGCCTATAGTTCTTCCCCGAAAATGTTGAGTACAATGCAAGGAGGAAAGGAGCTCCGCCAGAACAAATCAGTGCGGGACTACGTGCGAAAATTCTCCGCACTCATGCTGAACATCCGCGACATGGGGGAAAAAGACAAGCCCTTCACATTAAGGGTTGAAACCTTAAGCCCGCATGGAGCTGCAAAGACAAAGGGTAGATACACTACCCAAGGCAATGCAAGCAGCGGAATGCCTTGGGGACTATCAAGTGGAAATTCGGAAGGATAGGTCACAACCGCCTGTGCGAGCGGGATACAAAGGAGGCTAGCCTAACAATGGTGTCCCTAGAAGAAGTGGGGGAGATCGGAGTGCAGCCAAATCTAAGGCTCCCTCATCAGGCAGCAACAGTGATGCGTCAAACAACAATGATCAGGGGAGAAAGCCCCCCTTAGGATGCCGTCATTGTGGCGATCCATATTGGAATAATGAATGCCCATCAAGCTTATGATGATGGGACAGATGACGAAGCAGATGATGCAGAGCAGACCGGACCAATCGGTGTCGTCAATGCAATTGTTGGTTCTATTTCTGAGGCATTAACGGGAACCAATGCTAGTATCCGTAAGAAGAAGGGCCCTGCCCAATTACCAAGAAAGGGAAAAATAAGGCGAATAAAGGGACTCCTCTTAAACAAGAGAGGACCTCGATGTTCGTTGAACTGAAGGTAAATGGCAAGCCCATTCGGGCGATGATAGATACAGGTGCTACCCACAACTACTTGGCTTCAACTCAGGTGGAGCGCCTTGGTATTGTTGTAGGAAATGGTAGAGGTCATGTCAAGGCTATCAACTCACCTCCTCAGCCAGTGGGTGGAATAGACAAAGAAGTACCAGTGAAGATGGGTCTTTATGAAGGAAAGTTCAACTTGCGCGTGGTGATCATAGATGACTTCGAGTTGATAGTTGGGCTGGAATTCTTGAGGCAAACCAACACCATGCCCGTACCATATGCGGACATGCTTCTGATGATGGGAGCAAACGGGGTCAAAACCTGCATTATCCCTGCATGCCCATGAAAATGGTCGTTGATAACATCTCGGCCTTGCAGGTGAAGAAGGGAGTCAAAAGACATGAACCTATGTTCCTGGCTACCCTATGTATTGAAGAGGTAGAAAACTCACCAGGTCCCATTCCTACACCCATAAAGGAGCTACTAATGGAATTTGAAGACGTCATGCCACAGGAGATGCCAAAGCGACTTCCGCCTAACGCACTGTGGACCATGAGATTGAGTTGGTGCCAGGTGCGAAGCCACCTGCCCGGGCACCTTATAGAATGTCACAACCCGAACTCACTGAGCTTGGAGAAAATTGACGGGGATGCTAGACACAGGGATCATTGTACCCTCCAAGTCCCCATATGGGTCCCCTGTGCTTTTCCAAAAGAAACATGATGGCAGTCTACGACTCTGTGTGGATTATCGGGCTCTAAATAAAATCACTGTGAAGAACAAGTATCCTATTCCGCTCATGGAAGACTTGTTCGATAGATTGGGGTGTGCAACGGTGTTCAAGAAAATTGACCTGAAGACAGGGTATTGGCAGGTCCGAATTGCTGAGGGCGATGAACACAAGACGACCTGTGTGACAAGATATGGGTCGTTCGACTTCCTAGTTATGTCGTTCGGCTTGACTAATGCTCCGACCACATTTTGCACCCTGATGAACCAAGTCTTCCGAGAGTATATTGAGGAATTCGTGGTGGTCTATTTGGATGACATTGTGGTTTATAGCCAAACATTGGAAGAACACCTGGAGCACTTGCGGAAGGTCCTCGCCCGGTTGCGGGAGCATGAATTATACGCAAAGCTATCCAAGTTCTCCTTTGCTAAAAAAACATATTGACTTCCTCGGACATGTCATTAAGGAAGGGTGGATCAAGATGAACCAGCAAAAGATCCAAGCCATCACAGATTGGCCGCCACCCAAGGATATCCATGCCTTGAGGGCGTTCCTTGGCCTATGCAATTTCTATTGGTGATTTTTGAAGAATTACTGTGCCATTGATAGAACTCCTCAAGAAGGTCACGCCTTGGGATTGGGGTCCTAGGCGAGCGGAGGCCTTCAACACATTAAAAGTGGCTATGTCTAGTAGCCCCGTCTTAGTCCTTCCTGATTTGGCCAAGCCATTCGAGGTACAAACGGATGCTTCCGACTATGCTCTTGGCGGGGCCTTACTACAAGACGGGAGTCCCATAGCATACGAGAGCCGGAAGCTGAAGGATGCAGAGTGATGTTATGATGCCCACAAGAAAGAACTAGTGGATGTCGTTCATTGCTTACGCCTTTGGAGGCATTATCTGCTGGGATCCCCATTCGTGGTCAAGACAGACAACACAGTTGTTAGTCATTTCATGACCCAGCTGAAGCTGAATGGCCGACAGGCCCGGTGGCAGGAACTCCTAGCAGAATTTCACTTCAACCTGGAGTACCGAAGTGGGAAGACTAATTAAGTTGCTGATGCGCTCAGTCGGAGAGCTAGCCTAGCATCAGTGTGCCTACTCGCCACCCTAAGGGGGAGCGAAGTAGCTACCACCATAAAAGACTAGATATAGGATCTACTCATCAAGGATCTTGCTGCACAGTATTTGGTTAATCCAGTAAGACAGGGCGAAACTCGCCAGTTCTACATGGCGGATGGTTTCCTAAAGGTAAAAGGGAACCGACTATATGTTCCTAAAGGAGGAGATCTAAGAAGAACTCTTCTGGCGGAATGTCACGACACTCTGTGGGCCCGCCATCCGAGGCAAGAACGCACCATAGAATTACTTCGCCGTGCATATTATTGGCCTCAAATGGCCGATGACGTTGCTCAGTATGTGAGGACTTATCTAGTATTCCAGAAGAAAAAGTCTGACCGCTTGACACAAGCGGGACTCTTGGAACCACTAGTTGTTCCAAAGAGAGCTTGGGAAAGCATGTCTCTGGATTTCATCACCGGATTTCCCAAGGTCGGAGATCTCACAACTATCTTGGTTGTGGTGGATCGGTTTTCCAAGTATGCCACCTTTATTACAGCACCTCAATATATATCAGCAGAAGATACGGCTCGACTCTTTTTCTCTCATGTCGTCAAATATTGGGGTCTGCCCAAAGACATCGTTAGTGATCGCGATTCACGCTTCACTAGCAAATTTTGGACCCAACTATTTAAGTGCCTCGGGTCAAAATTGAGTCATAGCTCAAGTTTTCATCCGCAATCTAATGGCCAGACGGAGCGGTTCAATGGTATGTTGGAGGAATATCTCCGCCACTTTGTTACCGGATTGCAAAAGAATTGGGTGAAGCTTCTGGATGCTGCTCAACTATGTTTCAATTCACAAAAGAGCTCTAGTACAAACAAAAGCGGTTTTGAAATTGTTATTGGACAGAAATCGCTACTCCCACACATCGTGAATGCACCAAACAAGTCGAGATCTCCTCGTGCTGCTAGCTTCTCAAAATAATGGAAGCGAAATTTGGAGATAGTGCGGAACTATCTTGTCAAAGCCCAAAAGCGGATGAAGAGGCATGTTGATCAGAATTGTCGCTTTGTTGAATACCAAGTAGGAGACAACATGATGGTCAGAATCCCAAAGCGGCACTTGTTTGCAGGGGTCCATGACCCTCGCCTATTGCAAAAATATATTGGACCTTTGTCCATTGAAAGGCGCATTGGGAAAGTTGCATACCGGGTGGATACCCCAACTTGGTGGAAAATCCATCTCGTCTTCCATGTCAGTCTTCTGAAACCTTTTCGGGAAGACACGGAGGATCCTTCATGGAGCCAACTGACAATACCCAGTATTCGAGGCCCCAATTCAACCGGAAAAAGGCGTGATGAAGCTATTCTTGATGATCGGGTTATTCATGCCTCAAGGAAGGATCACCAAGAGTTCTTGGTGAAATGGCAAGGGTGTGATGCAGAGGAGAATACTTGGGAGAGGGGAACAAACCTCAAAGCCTATAAGAGCCTAATTGAAGATTATATTACAAGTAAGGCACCGAGGACGTCGCCAACTCAGGTGGGGGAGAATGTCATGGGCGGCTTTCCAGCCATGCCCCATGACCCCTTGGACGCGCCCCGTGGCGTCCTGGCAAGCCTCCCAACGCCTAGCGTCACGGACGGCCCCGTGGTCTTGGTTGCGCCAAGTGACAAGCGCACATGTGCCTCTGTCGCCCCAGCGATATCCCTCGCTAGCACCCAGCCGCGGGCAGCTATTAACAGCGCCGCGCTGCGCCGACAATGTCGCGCGCGCAGATCGTGATGCCAAAGACAAAGTTGCTGACAACGGACATGTTTCTACCATGTACATTACTAAGTTCTTTTCATTGTAAATATAGAGTAGTTTTATTTCATGTACTTTCATTATGTTCCTCTAGCTTAGTTAGGTCAAGTCTTGTAGCTTTGGTTTATTTTTTTTTAAGCATTATTAGGGGGGGATCAAGCAATCAAATACTTTCTAGCAAGCAATCTCTATACTGGTGTCTCTCCCCCTCGACACCGCGTTGCCTTCTTTTGTAATAGCTTTCATTAATACAATCAAACTTTCTTTCAATTCTCATTACTGTTCTCTCAATTGTTCTTGACATTGGTTTTCCCGTACGGCACTGACAATCTCGTCTAATGTACGGAGGGGACCTCAGTTAGCGAACAACAGCTGCACTGACATTAGTTGCTTAGCCTTACGTCACCCTTCCAAGATATCTCAGGAAGACGGCGCGTAACACTACAAGTGTGTTTAAAAATCCCCCGTTACATATAAGCAATGGGTTCCGTAATTTCTTGTCCGTTCCATTGCAAAGAAGAACTAAGCTGAGCTGCGATATATGTTGTGAGATTTTTCTACAAAAAAATCCATTGCAAAATCTTAACAATATTTTTAGTTTCTAAATATTCCATGGGAATTACTGTAAAATAAACCCGAATGGGAAGAGGGTCCCACCAAATTACGGTAGGAGACATGCCCTTAACGCCAATAAAAATTAGCGCAAAAGCTAAGAAGTTCGATTTTTAGCGGCATTTTAACAACGATGGATTTGGTCAAGTTCGAAATAATCTTTTGTGTTCAAAATGGGTTGAGGTAATATTACTTTTAGGCCGCGCCAGAAATTATTTACATCTAATAATTAAAAAAGTGTATAAAATTTGTAAATTTTATATATAACATACAGAATGTATCTATATACAAAAAAATACAAGTTTTATATATTTTTTCGACGAATATTTTTACAGCAGCTATACAGTATTATTTTCCCAACATAACTATCGGTTCCTTCCATTTGAATTTTACAATGTATTAGTTGTACATTTTTGTGAGAAAATAAATGGACTATAGACTTCCTTTTCTTTCTTTCTCTATTTTTCTGGGGCTTCATCCTAAAATTACGCATTAAACGTTGCTTCTGAAATATATGTTGAATAATTTTTAAAATTAAGTACACCAACATCCTCCTCCCCCTCCCTCACTCCCAAATTTTTAGATCGTTTAGTTTTATTATCCCCTGGAAAAGAAACAGTTTCCAAGTTTTCTTAATTTTTATGAGATAAAAATTGTTAAGCAGTATTACTAACATAGTAGGAATAACTCATCTTATTTTAATATCAAACTTGGATAATAATAATAATAATAATAATATTTTAATATCCACTTGACCTACATCGTTAGTTTAGACTATAACCAAGATAGTATTTCTGATAAACGCAGTTCCTATTCATCACTCCAACACATTATCCCCACCCAAAAGAAAAAGAAAAATGGTGCTGTAGTATAGGGAAAGAAAACATCTTTACAGGGAAAAAAATTTTAAATTTCCTTACGAAGCCATGGTGTAAGCTGCAAAATGTAATAAAAATTAGTTCATTCAGCATTACGTCCTGCAAAATACACTAAAAAGATGGATACTTAATTCTGTAAAAAGACATTAAAATAACAAATAAATTATTGCATTCTCGTTCTTAGTAGTTAGTATACAACAATTGGAGGTTTAAGATACACAGCACTTCCAACTTCCAGCAAATGGTTTTTGATTATGTACAATTAGATAGATATCCAGTGCATAATAGAAAAACATTAGTAATTCCTCAAGTGTTTCAAACACCAAAAACCGTGGCCTTGTCTCTCCTCGTGCAATCATCAACGCAGAGCACCAAACCCGCCCTAGCTCGCCCTCAATTGGGAAGTGAAAAATCTTATAGCACAACTACGCTCTCTTGTTTCTTTAAGAAGTTCTCGATTTGTATAAGAACCTGCACACGCGCATAATGGATATAGTTCAATATCGAGTTTGGTCTGATATTTAGGTCTTTTGGTAGTTTACATGAAGCAACGAGCATAGAATATCACTGGAAGAGGGTCAACAAATGCAAAGATGCACGCGCACATGCAAATTTAGAATAGAAGTGTGAGGAAATCACTTTAACGATGTCAAGAAATACGTATTAGAGCATAAACAGATGCATGCAAAGAGGTGCAGAGGCAGAGAGCCAAGAGACAACAGGGACCTCTAGAGTAATTTCAGTAGGTGTAATATGGCAGACATCTTTTCCCCTTTTCACTGCAATATCTGCAAAATCGAAACATCTATACTTCAACATACAGGCCACGAAAAATGCATGATCAGTGCGTATAAATAGGTCTAGCATTCGGAAGAAGCATGTGTGATGCTTGGTCAGAAAATGAATTCTCAAAATGTACAAGTTATGGACAAGAAGCAAAGCACGAGGAACTCATACTTTCTAGTGAAACCCTGGCACTTGCATTGGCATAATTTTCACCCCTTGTCTCCATTAATGTAGTTAACCGCTTCAAAGTCTAACCAAAGTAAAAGAGGTATCAACAGGATGAACACGACATATCTGCTTTGGTGCAAGATATACAAACCAAAACAGGAAAATTATAACTGCCTATTGGAAGGAAAAACTACCTCATCATAAATGTCTCCTGATTCTTCATGTAGAAGGGGACGAGATTTAGTTCCTTCAGCAGCAATTCTCTTGGCCAAAGCTTCTAAGGGAACATCTAACCAAACACTGATACCCTTGTGCATATGTCTCCTGAGAAAAGCATTAGTAGCAGCCAAATAAGCACATGTCACCAGAAAACCACAGCATAAGATCCAGGAGTTACAAGAACGTTCATTAATGTAATCTGATTCAAGTACCAATTAATGGGACGAACAACTGCACCTCCACCTGTTGAAACAACAAGCCGATGCATCGCAGACATCTTGTGCAATACCTCCGTCTAAATAGAAGATATAGAATGGAAAACCATTTAATATCAGAAATGAAAGGAAAGAAACAATCAACTCAATGATATCGCCAATTAAAATTGTTCACCACACGGAGTGGCAGTGTGATGGTATCAGCTAGACTTGGTAAAGCAGATGTAGGACTAAGATGTATTGTATCTCAAGTGCAGATGAGACAATCTAAAGCTAATGTACATACCTAGGTGCATCAGATCAATAAATCTAAACCACACAAGTCATGGTAGATCCATATGACTCGTACTAATTTGGCCTGTAACTTATCATTCAAAGAAGACCTGAGATGCACTTCATACTCGGTGTCGGAGCAACTAATTGTTAAGGGAATTAGATCAATAGTCTATTGCGGTTATTCTCATAGAATTTGTAAACATTAAACAAGATACTCTTTTTTTTTTCACAAAAATAGAAGTGGATACATTAAAATAAACACAAGATGTAATCAACAACAATTGAGCACAATTTAGGAACAAATCGAAAAGAAAGAAATCTTCTTCCCACTGACAAATGGAATCCAGACAAAACATTTCCCAAAATGCCCCCTGTATCCATAAAATCTTTAGATTTATTTTGGCAAATCTGATACTCACCAGCTAATTTTTATTTTATGAGCTTTTCCACTCCCTCATTTTCCACAAATATGACCCAGTTTACTAATTCCCCCACATTCTCCATCTAACCAACATGCTCTATCAACTTCCTTCACCCATGAAAGATCATGCAGTTTCTCCACAACCATTTTCTAAAATGAGGAAGAAAACCTGGTTTGGTCAGCAATTTGCACATTCTCACTTCGAAAATGCAAAGTACAGCAACTTGCAGTCTTGATATTTCGCCAATTATCTTTGCATTCGTATAAGCATTACAGAAAACATAAGAACATACACTTATTTGGAAAGAAAGCTAATATGAGAGTTTACATGCTCAATTGCACCTGACATGCCAAAGATCGCAGCTTATTCATCACTTAGATCAACATAGTCAAAGTTTCGCTTCCCGTTCCCATATTTAAAACATGTCATACTTAGGAGTTTAATCTAGTGATTTCCCAAAACTTCAATCTGTACTGAATGGGCATGTTATGAGACAGAAATAATGGCTATAAATAATACTTCTACTTTTTAACACAATTGTAGCACCCCCTGCCTTGAATCAAGCATTTCATCGAACACAGCACAATTGCTTCAATATGTGGCAGCAAGAGCAAGAAAAAACAAAAAGAAGAAGTTGTGCAGCTCCTAACCTCATTGTCCCTGAAGAAGCTCTCTCCGCGAAGCTTAAAGATTTCAGCTACAGTAGTTCCACCAACAGCCTGCTCTATCAGCCTGTCACTGCAAGATGGACAAAAGAGAATGACTCGCGCTTATTAGAAGAAACAACAACAACCACAATTAGAGTCGAGGGTGTCAAATGATAGTTAATGACAGCTAGATATTCAAGCTTCACTAGTCATGCCGTTTAATTAGATATAGGAACTGTTGAAATGATAATTCTCATGAATCTACAATTTCAGGAGAACAGAAAACAAACAGAAAAATATGCTACTTAGGCTAACCAGTCAAAAAAGGAATATCCCAGTGTTTCTGCCAAAATCCGGCCCACAGTTGTTTTGCCAGAGCCCATCATTCCTATATTTGGGAAAAAGTGTCGTGTTACCATATCTAATAGGACACCCAGAAGTGGTTCGGCATTTATGTAAAAGGTTCACAAATAAATGAGCTCTAACAGGTATCTATTTAAACAGAAAAGTCATAAGTAAACTGACCAACGAGGTATACACATCGTCCATCTAAATATTGTTCAACCTCTTCTGATTTATTCTGCAACAAAATGAAAACTGAAGCTATCAGAAGCCAGTCCAATACACAAAGTAACTTCTTATTTATCTTTAACAATTTTCTTTGTACTTCTATGCTATCAGCCTTGAACTCTTGACCTAGTGATCTGGAGAGGACTCCCTCAACCACTATGAACAAGAACGGCCGATCCTTAACAGTTTTCTTTGAAAATTAGAATGGAGGAAGGAGGCAACTATATTTCCCTTCCCTTCTTTGGTTAAAGCCAAAGGAGAAAGAGCACGAGAGAGAGGAAAATGCATTCCGTAACTTGTTCTTATTCTCTATCGCAACTAAACTACAAGTTTTCTCCTACTATCACTTAATGTCCTCTGTATTTACGTTTCTCTTATTTCTTTCATTTCTTTTCGTTTTGCAAGATTCCAACCAAGGTAGATTTCCTACTGCAAGAGACAATGACTAGATAGCTGAATGAAAAGGTAAGAAGGGGAAAGGACATATTACCATACCTTCAATATCTCGATTTCATCAGTTGAGGCAGTGATACATTCAGACTCCAGAACTGAAGCTATAAAACAAACATCACAGTTCAATAAGAAATGGAAGAGCATATTATGTTTTAGTGTTAAATTTTCCTACCTGCTCCCTATTTTTTGTATGAATGAGGGGCTTTGGAAGAAACAATATCTGTTCTGGTCTGGTATTAACCATGCACAATGTTAGTAACACATGTTGTGGCCTTAATGTCAGTTTCCAGCTATTTAGAGTGGCTATGCTCTTAGGCTTTGAGAACACACGCATGCATGAAGGGTATATAATGATCTTACAAATAAAAGCATGTAAATATTTCCTTCAACAATTAATATGGAGAGAAATGATGAATTTCTCTCTTGCTCTCTCTCCGTCCCTCCCGGTCTCTCTTGGTAGTCAAGATTTTGCAGGGAAGAAAAATGAAGAGTAAAAGGTGCGGAAGTAATGCTGCTCTTTGCTGACCAACTATTTAGGAAAAACAGAACAACTCACAGGTTTAAGTATGTAATTGGAGGTATGTTGAAGTCTACTCAACACCTTGTGGAGCCAGATAGTAAAATTTAAGTTCAGAACCCCATCGAAAGCATGAGTTCGAGATTCATGACCCTTTTATTACCAATTACAAGCATGATTGTAGAAATAAAATTATCCTTGGTGAAAATTAATTCATATATTTGCTACCCGAGAGGACACTGGAACTTCATAGATTAAAATTATAAAAAAACTAACTCATATTTTACTGACCAAAAAAAAAAATGAAACCTGTGAGATTAGCTCCTACTTAAGGTGATAATCCAAGTATAGCAGATAAAACTTGAAAGGTAATATGATGTTCCCGAAAGTCAGATTCGATACTGGCAAACATGCTTGGCTTCCTATTCAAATATGAAAATTTCATGCACTCTTCTATTTTCAAATGGACCAAATCTCAAGTGAACTTCCTAACATCCATTTGCGGTGCATCAATTTCAAAAGAAGTATTTACATTTATGTCTTTGTTTCTTTGTGGATTCCAGAAGCAATGAAGGGCACACCTCACATAGAGTATCATAGATAAACAGCAATACTAAGTTACTCAACATTGTCCTGAGAATGCCGGGAGGTTAACTTCTAATTTATAATGTTTTAACTTTGGATTTGTGAAAACCTGTGGGACAAACTTTTATTGAGGACATCTCTGTCTTAATTTTCTAACAGACTAACACCACGACATATGACAGCTGAAGTCAGTGTTTTGGATAGCAGGAGGCAACAAAAAGCGACGAGGGCCCGCTTCACTAAGGCGAGAAGCAAGAAGCTTGCCTTTTTTAAGTGAAGCGCCAATTAATACAAAAAAAAATAAAAATTATCAAATTAGCATATATGATAAATAACCAAAAATTCAAATGTGGATATAATTAAGTTAATATGCAATAAATTGTATACTAAAACTGGAAAAATGCAGGTAAAACAAAAAACCTGAGCAAAAAAACTGAGCAATAAAGGTGCAAATCAATTGAGCAAAAAAACTCCAGAAACAGCCGAAAATCAGTTGCAAAAAGCCGGAAATCAGCTACTGCCAGAAAAAGAAGTCGGTTGCAAGAAGAAGAAGAAGAAGAAACTCTGTTTTTTGCTTTTAAGTCACTGAGCCTCATTTTAAAATCTTTTTTAAAAAGTATTGCAATAGGTCGCCTCTCAGCGCTTCTCGCCACTCGCTATTAGCGCCATAGCGCTTGCTATTTACAACACTGGCTGAAGTAGATTTCACTGCGATATTAGTTTATTCCTCTGAGTTAAGTTTGGTAGAACGTGTGCATGGCAACATTGATTTCATTCAGATGTCAATAAAATTAAGGTCAAGGCGCTTTATAAGTTTTTGGATATTTAAAAATCTTTACGTGCATTGCGATTAATTATCCAAGCAAAGATTGACAACCACCACCAAATCAGATTGTCAAGGTGGTGGCAACAATGAGACCAGAGAAGAAAATGAACTGACAAAGAAACTTACAGCCGAAAATATAAAGCTTAGTTTCAGTGCTCCTAAATTCGAGAGAGTAAATGACTTGACATAAGTGCGGAGAGTAGAAGAAAGTGTTGGACCAATCAACCTAGCTGCACCTTTTCAGGATGCATGTACTCCGCAAATCCGCTTAAGTCAGGCTACATTCAAAAGTTCTCTTCCAATTGTAGGGGGGAAATCAAGCACTTGGTGCTTTTTGCTGTACTTGCATATAAGTACTCAATATGGTCAGCAATTGGTAGTGAACCCTATATCTTTTTATATCAATGGTTTATTAACACTACCAAGCATGCAAATTTAATTTGTCGCCTTCTTGGCCTAATTAATTGTGACAAGTTTAAATAACTTATTAAACCAGGCTAGTTTCCTAAAAGGGGCAACTCTGTGCACAAAGATCCCGCATTCACAAAGGGTCCGGCGAAGGGCCGCACCCCAAGGGGTGTGATGTAGACAGCCTACCCTAATGCAAGCATTAGTGGTTGCTTCCACGGGTCGAACTCATGATCTATGGGTCACATGGAGACAACTTTACTGTTTCTCTAAGGCTCCCCTTCAATCCATGCTAGTTTCCTGAAGCTCCTAATCACGATGCAAAGCTTCAGTTAGGCATACTACAAGGAACAGGAAATTAGAAGAAAAGAAATTTTCATTATTACACCCTCCAAAAGTCTAAGCCGAGGCATTTAACTTTTTAAACAGAAGAAGGAATGATCGATAAGTTCAACATGTTCCCACATGAAGCCAGTTTTATATTTCCCTCGTTTTCTGGGGACTAACAAATGACCAAAAGAAGTAGGCTGTCCTTGCCATCTTCTCTTGTGTCTATATTTCTCAAGCATTGAAGGAAGAAAAGGTGAATATATATACAAATAAGTTGCACATGGTTACAAATAGGGGAATATCATCACTAACAAAGAGCTAGCTGTTCAATTGCATGGAACTTAGCTGCTCAAGGGGATATCCTAATTTGCAGTAAAAGGTGATCTTAGTTAGAAAATCAACCATCACCATCGTCCAAAGAATAAAAATATAAATAAAAGACAAAACACAGGGATATGGGAGCTTAGGATTGCAGCCAGAAGTTTGACACACAGTAAACTAGTGTTCTCAAATATGAAGAAGCCAAAATTCAAACCCATAGGTATGACGGGGCATAGGGTCACCAGAACACATTAATCCCCAACATTCATATTACTCGAAGTCTGCAATAATCAATTATATGTTTCATGCATACCACACACAACTAAAACAACAACCACTACAGCTAAGCCTCAGCCCAAGTTAGTTATGGTTGGTTATATGAATCCTCTACATCTATTTCACTCCATTTGGTTCCACTTCATTCAATTGAATATGTGTGTATGACTTGCGCATATATGCATATTTATATTCAAAACTGCATCAGTCACATGTATCAAGCATACAATGCACAACTACAATGTATTCTACTGAACCGAATCATGAATATTTGCAGAATATGAGACTGCAAACACCGATAATACCTTGAACGTTGTTAGAAGAACATGAAACCTTCAATGCTACTCGTCTATCAGCTTTTCTAGGCTGTACATGGCAGGATATGACTATCCGATGCCTCAGCTTTTCGTTCCATTTCTCAGAGAAACGCAAGGAACCACTCGGTTTCCTTACTACCTTATCTGAATTAATCCATGACGACAACTGAAGGCTCTGTGAAACTCTAGCCTCCATTGTCTCTAACTCCACCAACACCACAAGAAAAATGTATCTTTTTAAAATCAGGAAGAGCTGATCAAACAATACTTTATATTATCACCAAGCTTCTGTTGCCTGTTAAATCAAGATAATTCCAAAACCCCACAATTAATTCCCTCAAGATCTACCAGAAAAATAGCAAAAAATCCAAGATTTTGTGAACCCAATATCTAATAGACAAAAAAAAA